>JAOUQV010345114.1:0-10436 GCA_028565295.1 Aspidoras spilotus
ATGTATGTGTGTGTGTGTGTGTGTGTGTATGTATGTATGTATGTATGTATGTATGTATATATATATATATACCTAACAATAATATAACAATCTAACCATAATATATAATATTAACAAATTATATATTTTTACAAATATATAACATTTAGAATAATAATAAAGTGAATGGGCAGTCGGAGGGAATTCGGCAGATGCAGTGTTGTTCAGGATAGAAAAGAGAAAAGTGAGAAAAGAAAGAAAGGGAAAGAGAATAAAGAGAGCTGGACATGATCAACAATCAACTATGTGCAGAGAGAAAGCAGACACTCCAGCAGACTAGCGCTATGGCAGCATAACTACAGGGTAAAACCAGTAGTGACACAGGCATGAGGGAGCCCTGGGACATAAAGCAGCCAGCCACTCCACCGTCAACCAACCTCAGTGATCTTGTGAGAGTGGCCAGGCAACAGCATCCAAAAATTCCAGTTTACCAAAACACTCTATGACCATGAGCTCTCCTGCTAAGTGTACAGATTTATAAAATTACTGTATCATTCATTTGTATCCTATGTTCCTGTATTGTGTGGATGTCTAACAACTTTATTCAGTTATGTTTTGCAAATGGTATAAGTAAGAATAACCATATCTAGAGTCTAAGTCAAATTCCTCATGCTGTATACAGGTGCTGGTCATATAAATTATAATATTATGAAAAAGTTGATTTATTTCCATAATTCTATTTAAAAGTGAAACTTGTATATGATACACATTTGTTACACTTAGACTGATATATTTCAAGTGTTTATTTCTTTTGATTTGATGATTTATATCTGTCAACTAATAAAAACCCGAATTCAGTATGTCAGAAAATTAGAATATTACTTCAGACCAATACAAAAAAAAGGTTTTTATAAATGCTGACCAACTGAAAAGTATAAACATAACACATATCAGCATGTACAGCACTCAATACTTAGTTGGGGCTTCTTTTGCCCAAATACTGCAGCAATGCGGCGTGGCATGGAGTCTATCAGTCTGTGGCACTGCTCAGCCGTTATGAGAGCCAAGCTTGTGCTGATATTGGCCTTCCTGGACAATTAAGAACAGGGATACCACGGTCTTTAAACCCGGTACGTGTAGCTAGAACTAAGGAATGAAATTAAGATTGACCAGCGCCTGTATATTCTAGAGCTGACATCTTAACCAAATACCACTGTCCATTTTCTTTGATGATAAATAGTTCATACTACATTTGTACTCAGGTTTTAAACAAGGAAAATCCCTGCCACATATTCTTGCTGAAAATTAACACTGTGTGAGGTATTCGTGGGATCGCGAATACAATTTGTTTTGTTTTTTGTTTTTCAACTGCAGGTCATGGACTCTTGGACTTATGTTTTGTCATGTTTATGGTTATGTTCATGTTTTTGCTTAGGTTTATGTTCAGGTAAAGCGGCAGCTGCAGGTTTGTTTTTGTTGATTTTCATGTGCACTCTAAGCGCGTAGGGCGCTCTTGTTTATTTGTTTATGCCCCGCCATGCACACACCCCACTGCGTGTCATGGTTTTAATTATCTGTGCCGGCTATTTATAGAAGGGTTTGTTCTGTTGCTGGCGTGGATCATTATCAGGTATGAGGTTATCAGGTAGAAGTAAGAAAGTTGTATATGCACTGTCTGTAGGATTCGAGTCATGTGTCTCTGCCTAGTTCTATGGGTTTATTTTTCTATAGTCTTAGTTCTTGTTTTCGTTCAGTCTTTCTTTGTTTCATAGCGCATTCACTATCAGGTTTTGTTTTCCCGTTTGTTTATCATGTCTTTCGTTTCTCAAGAAAATAAAGTTTTAGTTCTTCGACGCACCCCCTTCACTACATTACCTGCACGGCCACATGCGCATTCCCCTAAATGCGCGTCCCATCTCTCAATAATGCGCACTCTGTCTCTGGAATTAGGAAGAGTGTGCGAGAGCCATCAGGTTTGGGATGGCATGCAAGTAGTGCATTAAGAAACCATAAAATGTATAAATCCTCTGTGATTCTCTGGCATCAGTGCCCTGTCATAATATTCATTCTCTTTTTTTCCCCTATTTTATTCTTATTTTACCTTTTGATTTAGGATGAATTCTGGTCATCTGACACACGTTTTCTTATGGGTTGCTTAAAATTGACATATGTCCTGCCCCTTTCTGTTACATCCCCTGCAAGTGATTTCATCCTTTCAGATCACAGCTCTATAGGTCTCTATTGGACCCATTTTTGACTTCAAATCTGCCTTAATTCTTTGTGAATACTTTCAAGAGAGATGGTTATCTGCATTCATTGGTTGTACCGAGTGTTAATTTAAGTTACTACAGGTGCATCTCAATAAATTAGAATATCCTAAAAATGTTAATTTGTTTTAGTAATTCAATACTAACAATGAAATGCATACAGTATATACTGTAGATTTATTACAAACACAGTGATCTATTGATGTTAATGTTGATGATTATTGCTTACAGCTAATGAAAACCCAAAATCATTATCTCGGAAAATTAGAATATTATATCATGCAGATATATTGGCCTACTGAAAAGTATGTACAGTAAATGCACTCAGTACTTGGCCGGGGCTCCTTTTCCATGGATTGCTGCATCAATGTGGCATGACATGAAAGCGATCAGCCTGTGTCACTGCTAAGGTGTTATGGAAGCCCAGATTGCTTAAATAGCAGCCTTTAGCTTGTCTGCATTGTTGGGTCTGGTGCCTCTCATCTTCCTCTTGACAATACCACATAGATTCTTTAAGGGGTTTAGGTTTAGCGAGTTTGCTGCCCAATTAAGCAGAGTGATACTGTGGTTATTAATGGAGTCGATCAGTGGATGGGCGGTGTTGAAGACGAGGTCGGCTCAGCACTCTTTGAGTGGTAGCATGTGAACCTCAGCAGAAATAGAGAAATAACAAAAAAAAAATTATTAGATATTATCAAAGTAAGGACCTCATTTAAGAACTTGTGGCATGCATTAGATTGCAAATTTCACTAAGACTAGCAAGAGCAGTATAGTTCAAAATCCAGAGAAGATCTTTCAGTAAAGTGGACTTATTATGTGATTAGGTCACAATTGGCTACCAGATAGGATAATTACCTGTCCACTGCACATTAACACGGAGCTGTGGTGCCAGTTTTTCAGCAACAGCTGGATTTGTGGACTGTTCCTGTACCACAGTATTATAAATGAGTGAAGAATGAAGGAATCACCATATACCCAGCTGAACATCACACGGTGGCCGGCAACATATATGGTTGATCTCAGAGATGACCGTCAAACAGGTGAGGCAAACTGTTGGAGCTGCTACAGCAGACATAATCTGACTTGCATTTGGAATATTTTCCCCACATTGTGGGGTCTGTTCCTTGATGTTTGCATGCGGTGATTAATTAAATGTTTAGACCAACTTGCTATAAGACAGATGATTCCAATCCCATTTCATTGTCATCAAATTGTTTGAATTATACAAATTCTTCTCAGTGACTTATAGCCATTATGTAAAAAAACATTTATCAGGACAGCGTAAGGAAAAAGATATGTTTTCAAAAAATATGTGACCGAGCGCGAGCCGTCAAGCGCTGAAGCACCCCATCTGAGCACTGTTGCAAACCACAAGCCTTCCTGAGAACTTTTGAACATTCATTTCCATATTCATGTGACCTATACACCCCTTGTTCCTCTTCTAACTTTATCTGAATATCTGTTTCATCTCTCAGTTGGCTCACTAACAGCTACATGGTGAATCATTAAAAAGGATAGAAGCCAAGCAAAGGCTTGACAAAAAGTAACACCACACACTCATTAAAACTGAGATATTTGGAAATATACTGGTGCTCTCTTCCATCTATTGCATGTACCAGATATAAATGCCAGGATACATTAATCTTTTCATTTATATTTTACTTTATTTGAATGATGATTATTAACATAATGGAGCTGATATATTTTTGGGTTTTGATTAGTCACGTAAGAAAATGGAATTGAATGAATCAGTCAGGTCGCTGACATCTCCTGGTTCCTTCGCCAGGTGTAGCTCAAATATCTACATTGAGCTCAGCTGCCTCCATCGAGGAATCACTCAGGCTGAATCATATGTATTCTCCTGGTTAAGGCACATCATTGTTGACAAATGAGAAAGAGTGATTAGTTGCTGGCTACAACAAGTGGTTATGGTACATATTTATATATTATAATATATATTATGTGCTTTAGACTAGTTATTTCCTGAAAGCTTTATGCCAGAATAAGAAATTGTCACTCAGGAGAGGACAGTGTTACAAACCACATTTCACTATAGCCACCAAAATAATCACAGTCAAACAGGAACATCTGTGCTACCCTAATTTTAGGAGATGAGAAGCCATGGCTCCTCATCACACCATTTGTTTGCTGTCTGCTATACCATTGAGCTAATATCATTGATAACACAATCATGGGAAAGACTGCTGACTTTACAGTTGTCCAAAAGACAACCACTGACACCTTGCACAAGCATGGCAAGACACAAAAGGTCATTGCTAAAGAGGCTGGCTGTTCACAGAGCTCTGTGTCCATGAATATTAATACAGAAGTGAAGGGTAGGAGAAGATTTAGTAGCAGTAGAAAAGTGTACAAGCAATAAGGATAACAGCACCCTGGTGAGGACTGTGAAACAAAACCCACATAAAAATGTGAGGGAGAGTCACAAAGACTGGACTGCCGCTGGAGTCAGAACCACCGTGGACAGACATACGCAAGACTTGGGTTTCAGCTGTTACATTCCTTGTGTCAAGCCACTCTTTTGCTTTATTTATATTCAGTCTTTAGTGATATTCATCGCTGAATATCTTCCATGTTTTTGTAGCCATCCTCTTCCTGGGCTGAGCCATTTTCAATGTGAACCTTAATGGATTAAATGCGTATAAAAAATAATGAATGCATATGTTTATACATACAAGAACATACTATAAGTGCAGTAAGTAGTAATAAATTAAAGGAGGTTAAAATGTTGTGTGCTTTTCCCTTAACAATGTTCCATGGTACAATTTGTGCCCATTGATACAGAAATTAGCTGGTAGGATTTATAAAGTGTCTTAGAGCCACTGACAGTTCTTCTGGAAACTTGGTCACACTTGTGTTTCATTCACTTGTCAGTGAATCTCTTAAGGATATTGATTTAATTTAAGGATTAGGAAAGCTCTAACTGCTAGAATTATACTCAATCTACACTAGTGGCACGTAATGGTTGTAGAAGATGAGCTCTGAATTATTATTATTATGAATGGTTATAATTATATCATTTTGTGATGTTCCTGCTGCTTTGACAGGAAATGTTTCATTAAATACCAAAGACTAATGGGTTAATTTTATAATTTTATTATTAACACTCATTGAATAAACACGGCATATTTTCTCATCTCGTCTTCATTACGCGTTCGATATAATCCTGCTCTCAAAACGCCAATTGGATATTCAGCAGTACAACAAGCATCGCTGATTGGTTTGCTCAAGTTTGATGCCCGCACTCTAATAACTCTAATTGGATATCCAGAAGCGCCACCAACTCCTCTTTTCTCCCCAAAAGTGCCCACCATAGCCACCAAAAATAATAATCGAGTTGAATGAGAAAGGAGAAGAGGCTGTCCTACACGCAGTAATTTTTGTTTTTACTTTGTAGTGATTTTTAATTGATATTTTGGTTTGTTTTTATTTTTCTCAATGGACAAGCCTTCTACACAAACACAAGGATGGATAGAATGTGTGATGGACACTGCACAGTAAACATGAAACAATATGTCTTGATATATAGTGATACATTATTAGTCTAAAAATACTACTCTGGCGCATCACGGTGCAGATAATTTAATGCTGAGCAGCATCATGGATGTGAAACACGGTGTTCGGGAACATATTTTGAACTTTTAAATTATTTCATATATATATATAATGCTTATTGTCAGCTGTCAATCACAGCAGGTTGAATTCACTAGCAAGCTAGTTCCTGATCCATCAGACATTAAATGATAGTGACAGCATAGATGGCATGAATCTCATTTATTATTGACTTTCTGAGTAATATTTCAGTGAGATCATTGTTTGGGGAGAATTCATTAGTAAGTTGAATATAAAAAGGTGACCAATGGAGCAGCAGTGTTAAATATATATTCCAATCAATCGACAAAAAACAGTAAGATTTGGCTATCCACATTTTTTTAGCGGTAGGGGTAGCAGTAGTAGTATCGGTGTGCTCCAGTTCACTCTCGCATTCCAAAGACATGCATGCTAGGTTAATTGGTTTCTCTAAAGTGCCCCTTAGTGTGTGAAAATGTGAGTTTGCCCTGCGATGGAGTGGCGCCCTGTCTAGTGTTGTCACACACGCACACACATCTGCCCTTGCACTAAATATTTACATTATTTATTCACAATTTACATCTAATTATCTACAGTGCAGTCTCAGAGTTGATCTTTAAATTAGAAAAAACTTCAGTGTTGCCCTCCGTAATCCACTAATTACATATAATACAGTTTTCAGAAATGCAGCTTTAATTATAAAATAATTTCATCATAACTTGAACTTATCTTATTAGGTGAACTTAAAAACCTTATCAGTCTACAAGTATAATCCAGACCTTGTTTTAACAAAATATGGCAAGTCTAATTTAACTCGAACAATGTCGATTCTATGAGTTCTTTCGTCTGGTCACAATACCAATTCACTTCCACAAACAACTATACAACAGAGGCAAAGCACTGAAGAGGTCAATTTGGCAGGCTTATTGATAGGATTGTTTGGGTTTTAATATTATTTTTATGAGCTGATTCTTTGAAAACGTTTACTGTACTTATTTAATGTAATTTCGGCATCAATGGCTATTTGTAAGATTACACTACACACTTGGTCTACTTGGTATCTCCAATTCAGTTTGCATGCATGTTTTTGAACTGTGGAACCAGAAACTCAGGACTTTCTTGATGTGAGAATACAGCGCTAACCACTATGCCACTATTTTAATAGCATTGCTTGAAAATATATTTCACAAGACCCATAAAATTTAGTGATTACAAAATGTGATCCTCTTTTATTAGAAAAATATAGTGTGAAATATGTATTTATATTATTTTATAACTGTGTGCTGGACCGAGTGGGACTTTTCCAGTTATTTGAAAAAAAATTTTTAAAGTTAAATGTTTCCTGGGGCAGCACAATGGTGCAGTGGATAGTTCTGTGGCCTCACAGCAAAAAGATCCCGGCTTCGAGACTTGGAAAATTTCTGTTGGTTCTCATGTGTTTGTACGGGTTTTCCCCAGGTATTCCGGTTTCTTTTTGCATTCCAAAGACATTGGAATGTTAATTGGTTTCTCTAAAGTGTCCGTTGTATGAATATTTGTGTGATTGTGTGTGTGTGCGCTATGATGGATTGGCGCCCTGTCTAGCGTTGTTCCTGCCTTTGTGCCCAGAGTTCCTGGGTGGGCATCGGCCTCCCTGTGACCCTAACACTAGGATAAAGCGGGTATAGAAAATATACCTATTTTTACTAGCAGAAAACCAAAACACCTTACTAACATCTTGGCATTTCCACTGATTTTTAGCCCCTAAGTTGGTCACATAAAATCCCATAAGGTGAAGTCAGGATGAGTGAAGGTTATTCAGAGGAACGCACTCCCTCCCTATACATATCTATTTTTACTGTATGTACTGTGTGTCTTCCATACAAAGCTGGTTGTATGAGCTGGCAATATAGTATTAAAGCAATCACATTAATGTAAACCTGTTAGCTCCCTTGCCATACTGTTATTACATTAATCTCTACCATCTCGGAATTAAGTAAGATTGGATTCAACAAATCACTCGGGGTGTAATTTGAGCATGAGTGTGAAGCTTTACATACATTTAAAGTATTAGGTATTTTAAGTCTACTGAACTCTGTATTCTTTATCTATAATTAATCTCTCTAAAGTCTTTCTTAATGCCTCCATGCATCCATTACTTTTGCTACAATTTTCTAAAGCAAATGTCTGAGTCCAATTATTTTTTGTGTCACCAGTGCACCTGTAGCATTTATAAAAAAGCTAGATAAGTGATCTTGAAAATATTATTAAATCATGACACAAGCTAAAAATAAATATTAATTATAATATTGACTTGTTTATTTTAACCCTGCAACTACTTGAGTATCAGTTTAACAGTTTAAATCGCACATTTATTCAGTCATTCATTACCCACTTAACTCTACTCAGGGTCACAGGGAAGCTGGCAGTCAAGCAGAAACACAGGGCACAATGCAGTATTAACCCTACACAAGGGTCACTCCATCATAGGGCATGTATGCACACACAAACACAGACACATTAAAGGTTATTTAGAAACACTGATTAGTGTTTCAAAATTTCATATTTTTTCAGAATAGAACATAGACGACATATCAAATGTTTAAACTGAGAAAATGTATCATTTAAAGAGAAATAATTCTGTGATTTTTAAATTTCGTGACAATAACACATCTCAAAAAAAGTTGGGACAAGGCCATGTTAACCACTGTGAGAAATTCACTTTTCTCTTTACAACAGTCTGTAGACGTCTGGGGACTGAGGAGACAAGTTGCTCAAGTTGAGCGGTAGGAATGTTAACACTTTCTTGTATAATGTAGGATTCTAGTTGCTCAACTGTCCTAGTTTTTTTTTTTTATATCTTCCGTTTAATGATGTGCCAAATGTTTTCTATCTGGACTGCAGTCTGGCTAGTTGGGAGCATATGTTGCTCTAGAACCTGGATATACAGTTTAGCATTGATGGTGTTCTTCCAGATGTGTAAGCTGCTCATGCCACACACACTAATGCAACCCCATACCATCAGAGATGCAGGCTTTTGAACTGAGAGCTGATAACAACTTTGGTCGTCCTTCTTCTCTTTAGTCCGAATGACACAGCGTAACTTCCATAAAGATCTTCACATTTTGTTTGACCGTATTCACATTAGTCTGACCGCAGAACAGTTTTCCACTTTGCCACATTCCATTTTAAATGAGCTCTGACCCAGGAAAGATGTCTGCGCTTCTATAAATGTGATACAGAAATACACTTCAATAGTAAAAAATAAAAATGAATACATATGCTGATCAATTCTAAACATCTGTCTGAACATTGCATTGCATTGCAAAATCTTTTTGTTCTATTATTTTTCGTGCTGTCTTAAACCAGCCATTAGAGAGAACAAACCAGTGTGTTTCTAGTGCCGGTCCCAAGCCCAGGTAAATGGTAAGGGTTGCATCAGGAAGGTCATCCGGCATAAAACATTTGCCAAAATTTAAAGTTATTGAATGCTCCTTCATACCGGATGGGTCGCGGCCCGGGTTAACAACGACCGCCTCCAGTACAAGTGGCAAACAGGTTACTGGCGGAAATTGAGCTACTGTTTGCCAAAGACAACGAGGAGGGAAGTGAGTGAGGAGACAGAGAACAGGAGAGACAAGAGTGTATGACTTAAGGTAGCAACCCTGAATGTAGGGATGATGACAGGGAAATGTAAAGAACTAGCTGACATGATGGAGAGAAGAAAGGTGAATATTTTGTGTGTGCAGGAGACAAAGTAGAAGGGTAGCAAGGCTCTAAGCATTGGTGCAGGTATTAAACTGTTCTATAATGGTGTGAATAGGAAGTTGTTGTGGTGGTCCTGAAGGAGGACTATGCAAAGAGTATTGTTGAGGTGAAAAGGGTGTCAGATAAGGTGTTGAGTTTAGAGTTAGAAATTGAAGGTTTATTGCTGAATGTTGTCAGTGGCTATGCACCACAAGTTGGCTGTGAGTTGGAGGAGAAAGAGAGATTTTAGAAGGACAGATGGTGGTGATTTTGCAAAGAGGTTGGAAATGGATGTGGTAAACACATATTTCCAAAAAAAGGAGGAGCACAGGGTGACCTACAAGAGTGGAGGCCGGAGCACACAGGTAGACTATATCCTGTGAGGAAAAGATGGAAGGAGTATTTTGAGGAGCTGATGAATGATGCAAATGACAGGAAAAGGAAAGTGGAAGGCATAGAAATAGTGAACCAGGATATAGTAAAGATTAGCAAGGATGAAGTAAGGAAAGCTTTGAAAAGGATGAAGAAGGGAAAAGCAGTCGCACTTGATGACATTCCGGTAGAGGTATGGAAATGTATAGGAGAGATGGGAGTGTTGATTTTGATTATTTAATGAGATTTTTGAGAGTGAATTGATGCCTGAGAAATGGAGGGAAAGTGTACTACAGGGAAATAAAGTTAATGAGTCACACAATAAAGATTTGGGAGAGAGTTGTTGAAGCTAGGCTTAGACAATCATTGACTGTTTGTGAGCAGCAGTATGGTTTCATGCCAGGAAAGAGCACCACAGATGCAATTCTTGCTTTGAGAATGCTGATGGAGACGTATAGAGAAGGTCAGAAAGAGCTACACTGTGTCTTTGTGGATTTAGAAAAG
>JAOUQV010345154.1:0-10433 GCA_028565295.1 Aspidoras spilotus
GTGGCGCAAGACCGTTAACTGCGTTGTAAGCGAGCAAAAGTATCTTATAATCAATATGAAATTTGACCGGTAGCCAGCGCAGTGTGGACAAGACAGGGGTGATGTGCTCATATTTCTGGGTTCTATTTAATATTTGGGGCAGTCGTAGGCTTGTGGGTTAAGGAACCAGCCTTGCAACCGGAAGGTCCCTGGTTCGATTCCAAACCTAACCCCCAGTTACTCTCCGGGCGCTGTGCTGGCTGCTCACTGTTCCGGGCACGTGTGCTCACTTTACCTGTGTGTGTGTATTTGTGCGTTTCACTGCAAGGATGGGTTAAATGCAGAGGACCAATTCTGCTGTGTGCAAAAAACGTAGTGGCAAAATGTATCACTTTTACTTTCATATTTCCGGGTTCTGGTAAGGATTCTGGCCGCTGCATTCTGGACTAACTGTAGTTTGTTTATGCATCTACTGGAACATTCAAACAACAGGGCATTACAATAATCCAACCTAGAGGTAACAAATGCATGGACAAATTTTCCTGCATCATTCAGTAACAGCATATTTTTGATCTTAGCAACGTTTCTAAAGTGAAAGAATGCTATCCTGGTGGTATTATCTACATAAGATTCGATGGAAAGGCTAGAATCAATAATCACACTAACGTCTTTTAGAGCTGTCTTTTGCTTTATCCCAAAGAGGAAAGAATGGACGCTAATGCAATTCTCAGAGGGTCTTCTGGATTGTCAAAGTGTATATTGAAATCACCTAAAATTAGAGCTTTGTCGACAGATGTAACTAGGTTGGAGATAAAATCTGCAAACTCATGTAGGAATTCCGAATATGTTAATATATATTTTAATTATAATTAGTGGGATAGAGTCCATAGCCTTAAGCAGCTAGCATACGGTCGGAATAGCTTGTTTGTCTGCTTCCTGGCCTCGACTCTGGATTGTCACAGTTTAACTATTCCTGTTTTATGACTATGTCCTATGCGGCAGGATAAGAGAGCAGCACCTTCCCGAGTGGGATGGATACCGTCCTGCCCTAACAGTCCAGTCCTACCCTAAAAAATACTCCAATTATCTATGAAGCCTACATGATTTTCTGAGCACCACTTGGACATCCAGCAGTTCAGTGACCATAACCTGCTGTAAGTTACATCTCCAGTTGCCTCTGATCTTCCTCTTGACAATACCCCATAGATTCTGTAAGGGCTTTAGGTCTGGTGTGTTTGCACAGTGATAATGTGGTTATTAAACCAGGTATTGGTACTTTTGACAGTGTGGACAAGGGACATTTCTGCTAGACAATAAAATTTCTAAATCTCTAAAAAGCTTGTCGGCAGAAGGAAGCATGAAGTGCTTTAAAATGTCCTTGATATCTTTATATTACATAGTGGACCTAAACCAGCAGATGATATGACTCCCCAAACGATCACTGGAAACTTCACACTAGACCTCAAGGAGCTTGGATTTTGTGCTTCTCCACTTTATGACCTTTATGAAATTTACTTTTATCTTAAAACAGCACATTGGACCAATGAGCATCAGTCTAGCCCAGGTAGGATGTTTCTGGCGTTGTCTCTTAGTCATGAGTTGTTTGATACAAGGAATGTGACATAGACCATGTTCTGCATAAGACTGTGTGTGGCTCTTGAAGCAGTGAATCTCCCCCTGAATTTGTAATGGACATTTCTTGACGATCTCTTCAAGGCTGGGGTTATCCTGGTTGTTTGTGCAACATTTTTTTCCATCCACTCAACTGTCCATTAATATGCTTGGACACAGCACTCTGTGAACAGCCAGCTTCTTTAGCAATGATTTTTGTGGCATAACGTTCTTGTAGAGTGTGTCAATGACTGCCCATGTCTTCCCCATGATTGTGTAACCTACTGAACCAGACTAAGAGACCATTTTAAACACGTAGGAAGCCTTTGCAGGTGTTTTGTGTTAAATATTCTAATTTTAGAATATTCTAATCTAAAGATGATGATTTTGGGTTTTTATTGGCTGTAAGACCTAATCATCAACAGTAACAGAAATAAAGCTTGTAATGAATCTATATAATGTATGCATTTCACTGTTTGTATTAAATAACAGAAATAAAATTAATTTTTGATGATATTCTAATTTATTGAGCTGCACCTATATATATATATGCTACATGGCCCATCTGAGTGGCTTTTTCAATCTGAGCTAGCTGTCAAATCCCAAAAGTCTATGTAGCAGAAATGTTGTATAACAATGGGCACAGTGTTTAGGTTTATATATTGTGACCAATAATCATATTGACTATGTGTTCCATTCATTTTGAACTGGGGAATATCTAGAGTTGTGTCAATGTATGGTGGTGAAAGTTGTATTGTTATAATATCCAAGCTAATCCTCAGTTCAGCAGGGGTCATTATCTCTTAACATATATGGCTTTCTTAACTCCAATGTTCCTTCCTGTCAAGGATGGTCAACTCTTGAAAGAGTTTCCACTGAAAAGTAGCTGGGTGTAAACCACAGAATTTTGGCCAGAAAAGGTAGAATTACTATGCAATATCATCTCTTACTTTACTAATGACTAGCTGGTTAGACACTACTTAATCTGACTAGCTGGTTTAGACACTAAAGAATCTGACTAGTTAGAATAGACACTAACGTATGTACAAATGGCATGTACAGTGGATATAAAAAGTCTGCACACCCCTGTTCAAATGCCAGGTTTTTTGTGATGTTTAGATCACCCCAGACCCCAGTTCCAGCTGAAGAAAAACAGCCCCAAAGCATGATGCTGCCACCACCATGCTTCACTGTGGGTATGGTGTACTTTTGGTGATGAGCAGTGTTGTTTTTGAGCCAAAAATACCTTTTGGAGTTTTGTCCAAAAAGTTCAACCTTGCTTTCATCAGACCATAACCCATTTTCCCACATGCGTTAGGAAGATTTCAGATGTCTTTTTGCAAAATTAAGCCAGGCCTGGATGTTTTTTATTTGAAAGATAAGGCATATGAAACATATAAAGAAGACTGCACATTGTTGTCACATATACCAGAAATTCTTGCATCTTCTTCAGTGTTTCTGTCGGCCTCTTGGCAGCCTCGCTGACCAGTTTTTTTTTTGTCTTATAATCAATTTTGGATGGACGTTCTGTTCTTGTTAATGTCACTGTTGTGCCATGTTTTCTCCACTTAATGATAACAGTCTTCACAGTGTTCCATGGAATATTTAATGAATTGGAAATTCTTCTGTAGCCTTCACCTGACTGATATCTTTGAATAATGTGATCCCTCTGATGCTCTGGCAGCTCTTTGCAGATGATGTGGCTACAAAAATGTCAGGACAAGCCTACTAGAACAGTTGAATTTTTTTTGGGGTAAATCACTTTAATTGGTAACAGGTGTGTGCTGACTCCAATTTAACATGAGTTTGAATGTAATTAGTTAAATCTGATCACAGCCACCCCCCCCAGTTCTAAAAGGGTGTGCACACTTATGCAATCACATTATCTCAGTTGTTTATTTTTACTTCACCTCTCTGAAAAGTTTCAGTTTGTTTTTACTTACAATGTACAGGTTATAGATTACATTATAGGTCGACAAAGTTGTGAAAATATTTGTCTTGCTGTCATTTTTTACATCACAAAAAACTGGCATTTGAACAGGGGTGTGTAGACTTTTTATATCCACTGTATATACTTCAGGACACATTAAAAGGTTAGTTTTCTTAATTTACATACTAAATAAGATTTGTTAAAAGAACGTATAGAAAGTGATGTATCAAGTATTGGACAATATTGACATATATTAAGTAAAAACATAATGTTGTTCTTAAAAATTCTTATTTAAATGAATATTTTCTAGCTTGAATTTTGTAAAACATTAATAAAAACATGTATTAAATTAGGATGACAGATTAGGATGACATTATTCTGTGTTTTTTGTGTTCAATACATATCTATACTGAAAATTCTGAAACGGTAAAATACTTGCTTCGCTCAGTATCGATTCTATTCATATTAAATGCACGTTTTTAGTCTGTTCAGGCTTCTGTAATGCACAGAGCAGATAAATGCACATAAATAAAAGCTATCATGAAAGCAGTGTGTTTGGAAACCTGCTTGATAAATAAGGAAATCAGCGGAAGTGCTCTGTGGCAATACTTCAGATTCGAAGCAGATACAGACAGAAAGTGAACAAACATGAACCATCTATGCAAGCGCTGGTTTAAAGGCATTCGGACAAAGTGCTCTAACACCGGCACACAGATTTCTGTAAAGTATGAAGAGAGGTTAGTGATTGTTTCCATTATAAATATTACTTTAAAATACAGTGTCTGATCATATATTGTCGGTATGTTATTATCATATCCTTGCTTCAAGAGCCGTAAATGCTAATGACAGGCAAGAAAATGGAAAAAATGGAAAGTTCAAGGTACTAAAGAGGTCAGGGTTGTTGTCATTGTTGTTCTTGTTGTTTGTATGCGAAATTCTTTATGTGTATGTAGAGTTCTGTAAAACTATAAGCATGTATGTAGGACTTAGAGAATTATGTTATATTTTGGCTTTTAGTTTAATTAAAATTTTACTTTTAATTACTTACAGTATATAATCTTATCTGTCTATGCATTTATTTACTCACAACAAGTCTAATAGTTAATTCCATTTCATTTTATAGATAGATATAAAATATTTAACGTACTGTATTCATCTAGACATTATTTTAATTCTTTTCTTCAATTCAATTTCAATTTTCTTACTTTATCGGTTTATTTTTTTACTTTTTATTTTCTTTTCATCAGCTTTTAGTATATACAGCATTTTTTTACTTATTTATTTAATTATTACCCTTTTCAACTTTTTCTTTCGTTCTCTCTTTATTTATTTATTTATTTATTTATTCTTTCATTATTTGTGTCTTTGTTTTTTTGGATATCTTTAAAATTATTAAATTATGTAACTATAGTGGCATTTCGGCAAAGTCGCCTCACACCAAGAAGGACCTGGGTTTGTTTCCGTGGTGGGACTACTCGTGATATTTCGGTGTGGCGTTTGCATGTTCTCTCCATGTATGTGCTGATTTTCTCTGAGGATTCCGGTTTACTCCTGCATTCCAAAGGCATTGGTGTCTTTAAAGTGTCCCTCAGTGTTTGAATATGTGTGTGTGCCTTACGATGGATTGGCGCCCTGTCTAAGGTTCATCCTGCCCTTGGACCAAGAGTTGCCATGTGGGCACCAGCTGGCCTGTGACCCCATGTGTATTAAGCGGAAGATGATGAATGAAATGATTGAAGTTATGTAACTAGAGCACTGACTATTCAATTAAATTTTTAATCATCATCATTTTCCCAAATCATGATAATTCATTTATATTTTAATGATTTATATAAAATTGCCACATCACCTGACCCTTAAATTCAACACCATTATCCATACAGTAACCCCAATTTGTAGCTCTTCAAGGAAGCACATTTGGAGAACAGGGGACATCCAGAATCTTATTGCTGTCATTTTACAGCAAATTTCAAACTCTTACTTGCTATTTTGTGTAGACATTCTGGCAACCCATTTAGATGCAGTCGTAGGCTTGTGGTTAAGGAACCAGCCTTGTGACCGGAAGGTCCCTGGTTCGATTCCAAAGACCAACAAGTCATGGTTGAAGTGCCCTTGAGCAAGGCATCTAACCCCCAGTTGCTCCCTGGGCGCTTTGCTAGCTGCTCACTGCTCCGGGCACGTGTGCTCACTTTACCTGTGTGTGTGTGTTTTTGTTTGTTTCACTGCACGGATGGGTTAAATGCAGAGGACCAATTCCGCTGTGTGTAAAACATAGTGGCAAAATGTATCACTTTCACTACAGAATGAATGTGAGCTTGTGATTAGATTTGATTAAATACACTAAAATCCAAAATGTGTGTTACAGCTGGTGTCATTTGTACGACTTGCAGACATTGCCAGCATGAACAAACACAGTGTGTGTGTGCATGTGTGTGGAGTGTAACAGGTTTCTGTGGCTCAAATATTGCTCAGTGTAATTCAAGTAGAGTCAGTGTTTCTGCCCCGCCCACCTCACCTGGTGCTGGATGTCAGAGCTGCTGATCCATTGTCAGTGCTAACCGTCTGGACGTGATGGTCTGCTGATAAACCCGTATTTGGATTGAGTTTGCATATCAAACACCACAAAATGTTGCTTTTCCTGAGTCATACTCATGTCCTTCCTTCACCTTTAGAATCTTTAGGATGAAAGTTAATTAGTTTATTAAATCATTCATTCATTAAACAATATGTACATTAAAACCATAATCATTTAAAAAAAATGATCTGAGATTATCGGTTTTTAAGAACAAGTTTGTAGCAGAAACAAGAGAATAAAAATGATGAACCATAGAAAGAAAATTTGGGAGAGAGTTGTGGAAGCTAGATTTAGACAAGCAGTGACTGTTTGTGAGCAGCAGTATGGTTTCATGCCAAGAGCCCTACATCTGTGTTTTTTTGGTTTCAGAAAGCTGATAGAAAGTTTTAGAGAAGGTCAGAAAGAGCTACACTTTGTCTTTGTGGATTTAGAGAAAGCTTATAATAGGGTGCTGATGGAGGAACTGTGGTGTTGTATAAAGAAAATCTGGGGTGGCTGCAAAGTATGGTTCAGGACATGTATGAGAAGTAAGATGTGCTGCAGAAGTGACAGATAGCTTCAAGGTAAAGGTGGGACTGCATCAAGGATCAGTTTTGAGCCCCTTCTTGTTTGCTCTTGTGAAGGACAGACTAGAAGATGAGATCAGACAGGAATCACCATAGACTATGATGTTTGCAGATGACACTGTGATCTGTAGTGAGAGCAGGGAACAGCTAGAAGAAAACTTGGAGAGATAAGGTTATGCTCTGAAAAAGAGGGTAATGAAAGTAAACTGCAGAAGGACAGGATACATGTGTGTGAATGAGGGGAAGGTAGTCAGGCTACAGGGAGAAGTGGTCACAAAGGTGCAGGAGTTCAGGTACTTGGGATCAACTGTCTGGAAAATGGAGCGTGTGGAAAGGCAGGATGGAGTGTATTGAGGAAGGTTTCAGGAGTTATGCATGACAAAACATTTGCAGCGAAAAAGAAAGGAAATGTTTATCAGAGTGAGACCATTCTTGTTGTATGGTTTGGAGACAATGGCACTGACTAAGAGACAGAAAGCAGACATGGAATTGGCAGAGCTTAACATGTTGAGGTTTTCTTTGGGAGTGACCAGGATGGACAGGATTAGGAATAAGAACATCATAGGGACAGCACAGGTTGGAAAATTTGAAGACAAAGTTAGAGAGGGCAGACTGAGATGGTTTTTGACATGTGCAAAGGAGGAACAGTGGATATACTGAAAGAAGGATGTTAGAGATGGAGCTTCCAGGCAGGAGGCAGAGAGGACGACCAAAGAGGAGGCATATGGATGGTCAATGTAGATATACAGTACAAGTAGCTGGTGTGAGCAGGAGGACAGAGTGAGGTGGAGAAGATTGACTTACTGTGGTGAATTTAAGATAATGTATGTATGAAAATAAAATAAATGAATTAAATTTATTCATTAATAAATTAATTTGATACAGAAATAAAAACTTATATTATTTAATTTATTATCTTCTTACACTTATTCCACAAGGCGTCATGGGCCAGCTGGTGTCCACCCGGCAACTCTGGTCGCAAGGCAGTAACAATCCTAGACAGGGCACATACACACAAAGTCACACACATTCACACACTAAGCTCCATTTTAGATACACCAATTAACCTAAAATGTATGTCTTTAGAATGTGAAAGGAAACCAGAGCAACCGGAGAAAAGCCGTGCAAACACAGGAAGAACATGCAAACTCCACTGAGAAATTTTCCAGGTGTCCCCACCCAGGGATTGAATTTGGGTCCTTTTTGCTGTGAGGCATCAGCACTGCCACTGTGAAAAATAAATACATAAATTAATACTGAAATAAATAAATACATACATACATCATACAGAAATAAATTAATACTGAAAAAAATTAATTAATTAATACAGATATAAATAAATAAATAAATAATAATTGTATTATTATTTATATATATTTGTATTTATTAATTTATTGTCAATCACTGGACTTTTCAAGCATATAGTAATCCTTTGTGTCATTAATATATTGTTTATTTGTTAACTTTTTGGCACATTTATTCCTCCATAGAAACAAGAACATAATGTCACGAAGGTATTTTTTGATTATTTGCAAATAGCATTATTACAAGAATGAACCGGCGATTGAGAAAATGTTTGCTTTCAGCGCTCACCTGCAGGTGTCCGGATTATTTCCCATCATATTCAGCTGTATTATTGTCTGCAGGTTCAATAAGAATTGTTGTGTATTTCTGTGCTTCAGAAAGAGTATGTCCAACAATATGCAAACACGCACTCTGACACTAGACTAACATTTACACCATGCATTTTTACACCATGCATTTGCATCAACACATCCTAGGAACCCTGTGAGGTTTAAGGTGCTAAATAAAGCGAATAAGAATTTGGTCCAAGAGCCATTTTTTTAAATAAACGAGTTCAGGAGACATATAAGGAGAAAATTTAGACATTTTATAGCTTTAATATGAGCTAAAGTGATGGATCAACAACATTATCAGGAGATGTTTTTTTGGGAAAATGGCCACATTGGTAACAGTTTTAAAATATGGCTGAATAATTATTGTATATACAGTGAGATAATTTTATATTATGCTGCTTGCATTGGCAGATGGTTCCAGGTCGGCTCTTGTAATCCAGATGTTAGTGTTGAATCACTGTACCTCGTTCTTGTAAATCTGTCTCAGGTTAATTGTCCCAATAAAAAAACTCCAATATTTAGCATCATTGTGCTTTTTATCAGCAGAAGCCATGCATGAAGCATTACCATAAAACGACGTGCTTTACCTGTACCCATAGCTGACTTTATGACATTTCTACTCTAACAGAGACATATGGATCAACAACAGATAAGATACCACAAGCTCCGAAGTGCAAACAAGTCAATATGATCCGTATTCTGACTGCAGCGATTGAGAAAAAACAAACCGCATGTTGATTTAGGAACGAACAAACATCTAACAAACAATATGAAACAGTAGAGCGCTGTTCAAACATGACAAGATCAGTCACTTCGCTTTTGCTAATCCCTCATTTTGTTCACTGACTTTTATTGTGATGACCTCATGGCACAACGTTATCTATTCTTATTCCTGGATTCTGACTGTTTAGAAGAAATAGAATGTATTATTGTCTGCAGGTTCGATAAAAATTGTTGTGTATTTCTGTGTGATACGTTGCAATAATCAATTCAATAAAAATCAACATCAACAAATCAATCTGATCAAACTCATTAATCAAATGATAATCTTGTCTGAGGGACTTGAAAAGACGAGAATCTATGCATAATTACATTTATATGGACTTTCTTGGTTAAAGAAGATGGAGTTTACACCAGACTGAGTGAAAACATGTTGGGTTTGTTTTTTTCCTTGGTTTTGTTTCATTTATTTCATCCATCCATTATGTTCCACTTAATCCACACAGGGCCTCGGGCCAGCCGCTGCCCCCTGGTAACTGTGGTCTCAAGAACAGGGTTTCAATTTTCTGTTTTTCTTGATTTTGTTTTGTTTCAATTTATTTTCATTTGGTTTGTTGTTTTGTTTTGTTTGTTTGTTATTTAGTTATGTATATGTTGTTTTGTTTGTGTTATGTTGTTTAGTTTGTTTGTTGTTTTGTTTGTGTTGTTTAGTTTTGTTTGTTTTGTTTTGTTTTGTTTGTTTTGTTTTATTTTGTTTGTTTTCTTTATGTTGTTTAGTTTTGTCTATGTTGTTCTGTGTTTGATACTTGTTTTGTTTATGTCATTTTGAACCAGCCATTAGAGAGCACAGGCCATTGTATTTCTAGTGCTGGTACTAAGCCCGGATAAATGGTGAGGGTTGCATAAGGAAGGGCATGCGGCGTAAAACATTTGTCAAAAATTAAAATGTGTGTTACTGATTGTTACTTCATACCGGATCGGTTGCGGCCCGGGTTAACAACGACTGCCACCAGTACTGGCTTCAAGCAGGGTACTGGCGAAAATTGGGCTACAGTTTGCAGAAGACGACGAGGAGGGAAACATGTGAAGAGACGGAGAGAGAATAGGAGAGTCAAGAGTGTAGGCTTGAAGGTAGCAACCGTGAATGTAGGGACGATGACAGGGAAAGGTGGAGAACTAGCTGACATGATGGAGAGAAGAAAGGTGGATATTTTGTGTCTGCAGAAGACAAAGTGGAAGGGTAGCAAGGCTCGAAGCATTGGTGCAGGTTTTAAACTGTTCTATCATGGTGTGGATAGGAAGGGAAATGGATTTTGGGTGGTCCTAAGGGAGGACTATGAAAAGAGTGTTGTTGAGGTGAAAAGGGTGTCAGATAGAGTGATGAGTTTAAAGTTAGAAATTGAAGGTGTAATAGT
>JAOUQV010345211.1:0-10429 GCA_028565295.1 Aspidoras spilotus
CTTGTCCAATTTAGCCATGAAACCTCCCACACTAAAATGACAGGTGTTTCAGTTTCATTGTCTAACCCCTGTATCTGTTTATAGTCTGCAAATTAAGTGTGAAACCCAGCATGCTGTCGCTGGACAAGGCAGAGATGCCAGCACTGTTTGCGCAAATTGTGAATTCTCTTGATTTTGCCTCACTACAGATTATAATTATTGTCATCTAGAGATTTTTGAGGCCCACTCCCACTGTTAGGTTTATTAATGTAGTGATTTTGGGCTGAAGTAGCACGGAGTGCACGCACGCAGTAAAACACTAAGGGCAATTTCGAGACAATTAGATTACCACACTTTTATTCACTGTGGGAGTAAACCCTCTGTAGAAAACCCACCAGGTAGAACTTGCAAACTACACACATAGTCAAAGAAACAGAACGCCACACCCAGACCTTCTTGCTGTGAGGCGGCATCGCCACCCACTGCGACAACTTGTCGCCTATTATTATTATTATTATGATTATGATTATTATTATTGTGCAATAATGAAATTCATGGCTTTACAGGATGAACTTCACAGCCCTACACAATCAGAATTAAGGATATAAACATGAAGTTTAAGTATAACATATGTCTACAAAATAGAATTTAATGGCGCTTATATGTGGAAGCATGACAATATGGGATAAGTTTCAGTGAAAAAAAAAAAAAACTGTGTGACATCACACACTTTATCTTCATCTAAAAGAATTTGGTGATATTTAAAGAGTAATAAAAATTGAAATGAATGTAATAACTCATTTACAAGTGTGATTTGACCTGACAGGTCTGGGTGCACATGTCCAAGCCTGCCGTGTTTGTAGCTCAAAAAATGTCCAATATATGCCCCTTTAAAAATCAGCCCCAATTCAAAGTAAATGGAGCTTTAATTTTCAAGCACTATAATAAAATTACTATATTGAAAAAACAACAACCATGTTCCATATTTGGGATTCATAAAGCGTATGTGGAAAAAAACATAATCAACTCTTACACAGTGGGTTGAAATATGTGAGCTGGCTGAATGTATTGTTGGTTCCCCTTCGTCTCATTCAGAAAGAATGAATGAAATTTTCCTGTATTTACAGAACAGCATAGCAATGTCTAGTTTTAGACAGGAGCTTATTGTCCTGGGAATTAACTTAAGTTAAAGCAGATTTGGGTTTTCTCTCTCTATCAGTTTAACTACTTTAATTAAGTTCTAAGTCTCAACAATCAAGCTGGCAATGTTGGCATCTAAAAACTGCTCTTGGCTGATTACAAAGTTTAGTCATTTGCAGAGCTATTTTATGGGGCATCTTGAGTAACTGTATCCCATTACAAGGCAATAAATTTTGGCTCGATGAAGGCAATGCTTTCACACAATGTTGCTGAATTAATGGTTCATTTATGAAAATTGAACTTGGCACTGAAAAATTCTCATCTCCACTAAGGCCCTGATTACGCTGGCTCAGCATGTCTGTGCAGACATTATTTCTAAAGATTTACAGTCAAGGTTTTACCTATTTCAATATTTTATTATAAATGACACACTGAATTGCTGGAACCTATTCCTGTCACATACTGGACATGTTTACGTAATACAAACTGTGCATGCTTTGTCTTTGGTAGTGTAAAAACTTGCGCTCGTGGGTCCTCGTAGGCACCAACGATAAATTCTAATCAACTAAAAGCTTTCTCTGTGAAACATGGTGGTGGTGGTGGTGACATCATAGTATTGGCCTGTTTATTGCATATGGGACAGAACTGCATGCGATCATTAATAAACTAAAGAATTGTAGATGTGACCATCTAATTCTAGGGGAAAATGTCAGGACATGAAGATCTGATAAAACACAGGCTTGGTGGAGGGCCAAGGGAGATATATTGCCAACTCAAATATTGCCATATCATAACATCTCAAACACTAAATGCCCATTAAATATTCAGAAATATATAAATAGCGGAGGGCGGCACGGTGGCATAGTGGATAGCGCTGTGCCCTCACAACAAGAAGATCCTGGGTTCTAGTCCCGGGTGGGGCGACTCTGGACATTTCTGTGTAGAGTTTGCATGTTCTTCCTGTGTTTGCGCGGGTTTTCTCCAGGTACTCCGGTTTCCCCTCGCATTCCAAAGACATGCATGATAGGTTAATTGGAGAATATAAATTGTCGTATCCTAAACCCAAAGGGGTGAAGGTTGCGTCAGGAAGGGCATCCGGAGTAAAACACTGCCAGATCGTAATGCGAGGGACTCGCTGTGGAGACCCCTGGTGACAGGGAAAAGCCGAAAGATGAAGAAGAATAGAAATAGCAGAAGGGGTCACAAATTTTCAAGTACAACTGTAATTCCTGAATAGAATAAATCAGTGGTTCAGACATCAGCATTAGAACCTTGTCCTGCAGAACAATGAACACATTTGAAATGCTATGGATTTCTGTAGGAGAGGAGAAAAGACAGCACTCACTGGCTACTTTATTAGGTACACCTGTTCAATTGCTTGTTAACACAAATACAGTAATCAGTCAATCACATGGCCGCAATCTAATCAGTCAATCACAAGGCCGCAATCTAAGCAGTCAATCACATGTCCGCAATCCAATGCATTTATGCATGTAGATGTGGTCAGGACAACTGGCTGAAGTGCAAACCGAGCATCTGAACGGAGAATAGAGGTGATTTCACGCACTACAAACTCTAGGGTTCATAGGGAATTGTCTGCAGTTATGTGGACGAAAAATCCCTTGTTGAAATAAAAGGTCAGAGGAGAATGGACAGAATGGTTTTAGACGATAGAAGGTAACTCAAACAACCACTCGTTACAACCAAGGAATGCAATATACCTTCTCTGTTGAAAGTATGCCACAAAGAATTAAGGCATTTCTGAAAACAAAAGGGGGCCCAGTATGGTTTCCAGATGTCCTGGTTTTCCCGGAATTGTCCTTCTTTTTAATGGTCAACCCAAGAAAATATATTCTATCTCCCGGTACCCGGCTTTTTTATAATCTACATGTCTTTAACATGTAACAGCTGTCTAACTAATGAGAGTTCTATTAAAGCATTGCTTTAAAGTCAGGTTATTAGATATATAGTGTTTTGCATATAAAGCAAACATGTGTCGCATAGCGCCATTCAAAACAATGGGACAAGATGGCCCAAATCAAGCGTACTACGTTTACAAACTCAGAAACGGACAGTGTCAGAGCGAATTAGTCATTGTGAGATATAGAAGGTTAGCTAGATTATAGAAAAAATCTAATGGACGAAAAAAGATACGTTTGCTGAATGGGTAAGGGCTGGAGTGGCAGCATTATGTGTGCGTCAGAGACAGGTGGGCTAGACTGCATTAAAAATTGGTTTGTACCATGGTTTGTCTCCAACATCTATCCTGTCAGTAATAAAGCAAAACCCCCGTAAAACCCTGCCACCAACACACCCCCTTCATAAAAAATCACCCCAACTACAACCAGCGTCTCACTGTCCTGGTTTTTATTACTCCGAAGTGGCAACCCTAGGGTCCAACATTTTACTAGCAAGGTGTCTTTGATAAATTAAGTGTAAGCTCATTTTACAACCTACATACTTACACTTCAATGCATCTTAAGGTTCATTTATATGCTGAAATTGCACATTGCGGCATTGGAACACAACACTCAAACTCAGGATCACAGTCATTGAATTCTTTCAGCAACCCTGCTGCCCCTTTTCTCCACTGCTGACAGGCGAGGCATAATCCAGATCTGCCAGATTTATTGTAAATGCTTGTTCTGATAATGAAAGTGTTATTTAGTAAGTATTAGAGTAATTATCTCATGGGGTATTAATAAACTTTGATGAACCCAGATCAGTGTCAGGGAAACAGAGTGTTTAAAAAACAGTATTTTAACCATTAATGAATATATATATACTGTATATTTTCCACTATCCTATAATAGTGCTGTGCTGACAGTTCAATAACTTCCAGTGATTGAAGACTTGCTTATAGTTTAATTCCTTCCAAAAACAACAGGAAAAGTCCTAAAGAGACAGAACTGAACATCAGAAGAAATGCAGGCTTGGTGGCGAGGTCAGAAAAAATGATTTAAACTGAAAGATTTATTGTATACATACAGTACAACATACAGTGCAAATGCCAGTCTCTGTCAGTAACTGCATGCCAAGCATACTAGAAGGAAAGCAGTTTGGCCTGTCCTTCTCTAATGTAATCTGCATTCTCTGCCTCACATCTCTTTCTCCCTTAGTCGTGTGTGATTTTTTCTCTCACTCTCTCACTTGGCACACGTTTGCCCTCTGAAACTCTAGCCTGGCACATTCTACCTCATGTGTGGTTAGCTTCTGTCTTTCTAAAACATCTCACAATGTCACACACACAAGCGAGTAATTATATAATTTTTTCTTTCACTTTATTAATCTTGATATATTCTTGATATATATATATATATATATATATATATATTTTTTTTTTTTTTACTGTTCTATATAAATCTCTCATGAACTCTGTGCCAGGGAACTCAGTATTTAGAAATGGGTTGGGAAATCGAAGAAATGTAGAAACAGTTTTTTTGCCCCTTTTGGTCAAACTAAATAAATATTCTAAATTATGCAATAACTATTCATTCAGTTAAGGTCAAAGGGCAATGAAAATTGTGTCCATTATTCTGTCTTGTAAAAAAAAATTAGCTGCTCCCTACAAAGAAAATGACCTTTTGGTTTTTTTTTTGTTAAATAACACCTGACAAGAAACACCCGGGTTCTATCCCTAGGTGTGGCGACCTGGAAAATGTATTATGAGTGGAGTTTGCATGTTCTTCTTGTGTTTGCGTTGGTTTACACTGGGTACTCCCGTGATTTCCCCCTACAGTCATGCATGCTAGGTGAATTGGAGACCCTAAATTGCCTAAAAGGTGGAATGTTGTGTCAGGAATGGCATCCGGTGTAAAACATATGCAAGTTAGGCAATGCGAGCGTCTTGCGGCGACGAACCCTGGTAGCAGGGAAATGCCGCAATACAGAATTAAACGGAATAATAATAATAGGGTTACGTTTATGAATATCTATTATTATTATTATTATTATTATTATTATGTTAATAGAATGTCCTCAGAAGAATATCAAGACATAACTGTGTGTGTGTGTTTGCACTATAACATTTCTGAGGACCAGTTTAGATTAAACATAAACCAAGGTGTATTGTCCTCATTTTGAGACTTTCATCTATGCATCCATGTAATCACATATTCGATATATGCTTTCACTATTGGCATTCCATATATACTGCAACCTAATAATCTGATTGTTTGGTCGAAATGGTCAAACAGATGGGCTTTGATCTCTTACGGATTAAACTCGGTCCTACCCCTACAAGGTATGGCAAATACAAGAATGTGTCTGAGTGTGTATCAATGAAATGAAACACCTGTCATTTTAGTGTGGGAGGTTTCATGCCTAAATTGGACAAGCCTGGTGGCCAATCTTCAGTTTTCCTCCACCATCATCACGTAGTGACCTGGCCACTATCCTGCAAGGCTTAAAATCCCTCTGACCACTGTGCAAGACTTGTATGTGTCATTCCCAAGACGAGTTGATGCTGTATTGGCAGCAAAAGGAGGCCCTACACCGTACTTATAAATTATTATGGTCTGAAACCAGGTGTTTCAGTTTCATTGTCTAACCCCTGTATGTATCAATGTATGGATTGTTTTTTGTCAGCCATTTTTATGGTAGTTTTTTAACCTCTGACCTTGGTATTTTAATTTATTTTTTTTTACTTTCTGTGTTGTCTAATTCATTACTATCTTATTTAAAAAATTCTAAGAGAATTGCATGACAAAGTGCAACAGTAGCATACCGGTTATTGCTTTTGCCTTGCACTAAGAAGGTCGGCGATTTGATTTCCCAAGTGGACAGCCAGGGTCCTTTCTGTGTAGAGTTAACATATTCTCTGCAAGCAATCAATGGTTTCCTCCAGAATCTCATTATGAGGACATGCAGTCAGATGCCAAACTTTTTGTATGTATATGCAAGTGTGGGAGACTGTGATAAACTCCAGCACCGGCTGTGATCTTGTAGTAACAAGTATGGGAGTAGACTGTGAGTCTCACAAATCTGTAAGTAGTCTATAAAACTAAGAACAAAACGAATTTATTAATAATAAAACGAATTTATTTTAATTTATTTTCACACACTTTAGCACTGTACATATATATTTATGATATGTATGAGATGATGTTGGGCATATATACTTTAATCTGTATGTATGATTGGAGTATCAATATACGTGTGTTTTTGTGCTAGTGTGAAGTGTTCGATCTCAGTTTCATTGCAGTTGCTGCTGTTTCTCAATCTGTTAGCATGCCTTTAATCTGACATCAGTAGCCCAGGAGAGAACGGCACTGTGTGTGCGTGTGTTGGGGTAGAGTTGGGGGTGCAGGGGGCATATGCAGCATTGCAGCACAGCTGAGTAGACTGGTCACGCCAACTGGTCATTAAACAAAAAACAAGTCTGGACATGTATGTTTATGTGTGTGTGTGTGTGTGTATATACTAGTATATTGTCATTTATTGGAAAATCTATGCTCCCAAATTTGTGGGAACAGTTTTGAGCTGTCCCCGTCCTAATCCAACACAAACAAGGTCCATAAAGAAATGGATGACAGAGTCTGGTGTGAATAAACTTGACTGGCCTGCACAGAGTCCTGACCTTAACCAATAAAACATCTTTATAATGAATTAGAGCGGAGACTGATAGCCAAGCATTTTCGTCCAATATCAGTGTGTGGCCTCACAAATGTGCTTCTTAGAAAATGGTCAAAAATTCCCATAAACACACTCCTAAACCTTGTGGATAGCCTTTCCAGAAGAGTTAAAGCTGTTGTAGCTGCAAAGGGTGGACCGACGTCATAGTGAACCCTATGGATTAGCTCATAAGTGAGTCAGGGCAGGTAAGCAGACACTTTTGGAAATACTATAGTGTAGGTACGAACTGATTTCCTGGGGTTTGCTACAGTTTCTTGAACTACATAAATCAAGCTAATCCAGGACTAACAACTACCCTATCCAATCAGATTTAGAATCTCTGTATGATGTCACTACAACTTTGTCCATGTAAAACTTTGAACCTTCAGTCCTAATATTAACCCTAAGTGTAATCATTTATTTCTTCTTTTTTCTAGTTCACATCGGGCAGACAAAGACTGCACTGTGCATGCCTGTGTTACGGGACGGAGTGCCATCCCATACAAAAATGGCAAAAAAGGATGGAAGTTCAGAGGGATTTATTTTTAAACAAAAACAATAGGGATGGCATGGTTGTGAGGTAGTAGTGCTGTTGCCTCACAGCAAGAAGGGCCTGGGTTGTACATGCGGGTGGGGCAACCTAGGAGATTTCTCTGTGTGCTACGGATTTAAAAACATGCATGCTAGGTTAAATGGTATCTGTAAAGTGGCCCTTAGTTTGTGACTGTTTGTGTGTGCCCTATGATTGATTGGCACCCTGTCGAGGGATGTCTTGCACGCAGAGTTGCCGGGTGGACACCGGCTGGTCTGTGACTTCTTTTGAATTAATCGGAAGAAAATGAATGAATGAAAAAAAAACACTAAACACAGACTAATTATGCGCTATTTACATCAGCCCTTGTCCCCAGAGCAGTCACGTCCCCGAATGTTTGTTATCTTTACATGGCTTTGCTGATGGTCCCATTTCTTTAAGTCATAATCAATATGAGATACAGTGGTTTATAAGTTTATTGTACAATTTGTTCATGAGGTAATTTGAGAGAACTTCTGAAAATTCTGATGAAGGTGTCTTAAGTGTTTAACTCTCTCTCTCTCTCTCTCTCTCTCTGTATTTAGATACCTACCAGTCTCTGTTCACTTTCTCCCAAGGCCACCTACTCTCTCTTTTTGAGAGCACCTACACCTCACTGTCTTCTAGAATAGCTCCCCATGTCACTTCCCTCTTCTCCAGTCTTTCGAACTTCATTCAAGACACCACCGATACATCAGTGGATGCTGCTGTCTACCGTTTTTTTGACCACCTTTTCCCACTAGTGCACAACCACATCATCAAGCCGGGCTTTGTTGAGGATCACAACCTCTCTGAATGTCTTCGCGCCGCACGCCAGGACATAAATCCGTTTGGCCAGCATACACAAGCCATGGTTGAGGAGTTGGCAGGAGCCATGCAGGCAGCCAGGGCATTAACATGGGCTTTTTCCATGGGTGAGGACTTGATGAATGTGACAGAGGTGGCTCCTTTGACCACTGAGTGTGCCCAAGCACTTCTAAAGATGCAATACTGTCCACATTGCCAAGGCTTAACCCTTATACGTCCTTGTCCTGAGTTCTGCCTCAATGTCATGCGTGGATGTCTGGCAAGCATGGCAGAGATAGATATGCCATGGAGGCACTATGTGGCTATCTTGGAGGACCTCACACACAGAGTAGCTGGGGAGCACAGCCTGGAACTTGCCCTGCTGGGAGTCAGAGGTCATGTTAATGAGGCCATACTTCAGGCACAGCTAGATGACGTCAGGATCAGTGCTACTGTGAGTAAGACAACAATTTGGTACCCCTTTATTATTTAGGAATGTGATGGACAGTGTTTCTTTAAACATCAAGGAATTCAAGGTAACACAATTATTTCAAACATGACATACAGTTTGTAAGCAGTCTAGCCTTACAAGACTCATACATGATTGATCTTAGATTTCAAATGTTAGAAGCGAATTATATTACCAGAAGACTATACATTCGACTGCAACTATATTAGGTACACCTGTTCAATTGCTTGTTAACACAAATATCTAATCAGCCAATCACATGGCTGCAACGTAATGCATTTAGGCATGTAGGGGTAGTCAAGACAACTAGCTGAAGTGCAAACTGAGCATCAGAATGGGAAATAAAGTATTTAATTGACTTTGAATGTGGCATGGTTGTTGGTGCGGGACAGGTTGATCTGAGTATTTCTGATCTACTGGGATTTTTTTAAGCACAACCATCTGTAGGAGGGCGGCACAGATATATGTTGTTGTTCTGCTTTTTTGCTCCATTCTACATGTGTTATGAGAGATGAAAATGATAAAAGTTATAAGACGTGTTTTATGTCTGACATTTCAGTGCTGGAAGATCCCGGGTCCTTACAGCAAGAATATCCTGGGTTCAAACCCGCGTGGGGAGACTCAGAAAATTCCTGTGTGAAGTTTGCAGGTTTTTTCTGGGCACTCCGGTTTCCTTCCACATTCCAAACACATAGGACTTCAATTGCCTGTTAGTGTGTGAATGTATGTGTGATTATTCCTGCCCTTGCGCCCAGAGTTGTCGGGTGGGCACCAGCATCCTTGTAACCCTAAAACTGGAATTAGGAAAGTGAATGAATGAATGAATTAATGAATGAATGAACGAATGAATGAATGAATGAATGAATGAATGAATGAACGAATGAACCATCTCTAAGGTTTACAGAATGGTTAGGAAAAGACAAAATATCCATTTAGCGGCAGTTTGTACAGAAATTAGCTTGTTTATGTAACAGGTCAGAAAAGATTGGGCAGACTGGTTTGAGATAATAGAAAGGTAACAGTAATCACTGTTAAAACTCCATGTCTGTGGAAAGTCGCAAACAATTATGGCAGTTCTGAAGGCAAAACAAGGTCCAAAGATTTCCTAGCAAGGTGTACCTAACAAGTGGCCAGTGAGTGTATTTAGCTGTGTTTATTTGAAAAGAAGGTCCAAAAAAAAAGGTAAAAGAAGGTCCAAAGATTTCCTAGCAAGGTGTACCTAATAAGTGGCCAGTGAGTGTATTTAGCTGTGTTTATTTGAAATATGCACCCTTATTCTGTGCACTGTAATCAGAAGTAGAGTTTCCAGTTTTTACACGTGTTAAAAGCATGTCAACATTGAGGACAATTTATAGCACTGTTGTTAAAGGAATTATTTATCATGACAACTATCTTGTTTGTCCTACCTGTATTTGTTTAAGGCAGGGGTGATCAAGCACTTTTAGCTCAGGGGCCACATTGCCTTATAATATGTGGCAGGCGGGCAGGGCCAGCACCAAATTCCTTCATATGAAACATAAACATAAAAAAGGCATTAAAGTGTTAATAATAACATTCACTTTTAGTGGGAACAGTGTTTTTTTTTGCCAGTGCACAAAGGTCTGGTGTTAGTTTTGTTTGTGGCAATTCTCAGAATATGAGGTTCATCACCCATCTTGGATACATCACTTCAATTTGGATGCATTTCCTGTTTTTGGTGCTGTTAATACATCCGTGAGTTTAATTTTAAATATAAAATGTTTAATAATTAAAGAAATGGACTAAATATCTGAAAATAATTACACTCATTTTGGAATGAGTAAGTCAATACGCACATGGAAGGGGACAGGCGCGTGCCCGTGAGCGAGTGTGCGCATCGGTGCTTGCCGGAA
>JAOUQV010345265.1:0-10427 GCA_028565295.1 Aspidoras spilotus
AGGTCCTACACCATACTAATAAATTATTGTGGTCTAAAACCAGGTGTTTCAGTTTCATTGTCCAACCCCTGTACATCAGGAATATTGTCTCTCTGTGTATAAATACAATTCCAATGAAGTTTGTATGTTATTTAAGGTATTTAAGATTCTTAAGATATTTAAGGTTAAAACTGATCAAATTCAAAATGAATGAATATTTCCAAAACACAATAAAGTTTGTCAGATTGAACATTAAATATCTTATCTTTGTAAAGAATTTAATTTGATGTGGGTTATACAGGATTTAAAAATAATTGTAATCTGTTGTTATATATGTTTTACACAAAGTCCCTGCTTCATTGGAATTGGTGTTGTAAATCTACATGTTAATTTTTTGTATTTCTAGAGAGACAATGAAACTCAGAACTGGCACTTTGCTGTCATCACATTTTTATTACATGCAATAATATTTCCATGTGAGGGCCATGTGCACAGAGACATCTTTTTTTTTACTGACTAGTTTCTGCTTACTGACAGATTTCTACTTGCTATGTGTTTCAATGCTGCATTGTTTTGGTAGAAGTCTTGTTTGAAAACAAAAAGCAACTGTCATGGTTTTAAAGCTCAACTGCTTCCTGTGACAGTTTTACAGATTGCCGTTACTAAGAGGGCCTGTGTGGGTCTATTTTCGTCTCATTGTAACACTCATGATGTCTTCATCCAGCCACCCCATGGCCTAATTCTGTCCCAGAATCAGGAATCTCTTTTGAAGTTGTTTTCTCCAGTGTCCTGACATACATGCTGATCTAATTATAGACGTTCAGCTCATTCAGTCAACATTACATGGCAAAGTTACACATCTTGAAATATTGAAAAATATAAATTAAACACAATAAATATTCATTATCTGAAATATTTAACATATGAGAGTCTGCATTATATCTAGGTCCTCCATATTCAGTTAACATGTGGGGTTTTAAAGCTACAGTGCAAAGGAAAAAATGTTTCTTTAGCATCTAATGTCTAAGAAAATGATAAATAATATTTCATTCTTTATTTGTCTTTTTTTATTGTCCCTAAGAATTATATTTCCATTTAAATATTATAAATGTGACAACATGGAAAAGCAGGTGGCCAGTGATGTCAGTAACATGTCAATTACTCTAATCCGAACACTTTTATCAGTAAGGAGTAAATCGAATGAGTTACTATTTCCAATCCAGTCATCAGAATATACATCCAGGTCTTATCCAAGTCACTGTGCTTTACTAGTTCTGTCATTTTCCTTAGTAAAAAAGCTATATGCTTTTACATTCTTCTTGCATCTCAGCCTAGGGGAAAGATGTCTGGCCTATGCGACACGGGGAGTAATAATACAATAATAATAATAATAATACATTTTATTTGTAATGCATTTTACATTTCAAGGAAATCTCAAAGTGATAAATGGTTAAGTGCAAAGTGTGAACTATGAGATAATTAAGTCACGTTTTCAGCATGAGGTCAACTCACGTATAGTATCAAGCAGCGACACCACCATAAACAATGGAGGGAGGAGAGAGATACGTGTTTCAGGGGACAGGTTGTTGGTGTTACTGTTAAATATGCACTTCCAAAATGAGTATCAATAAAACTGGCTGAATGTAACTAATAAAGTTATGTGTACTGCAACGTAGATAATTTTACAATCAAGTCATTAATAAAGTAGCTACATTACTTTTTAAAAGAGTAATCAGTAATCAGATACATTTTTAAAGGTAGCTACGCCATCACTGCAGGTGGGGCACAATAAATTATGTATGTGGAGCATCCTCATCGACAGTGAAATTACACACAAACCTGCTTACTCAATTAAACTGAACACAAACTCACCGGCATCGATGAAAACCCAAATTGAACTTTTCCCGTATTACCAGACGTGTTAATAATGCAAAAGAGAATCACCAGTGACGTTCATTGTTTTAAAAGAAAATAGCCATGACGATCTTTTTCAGGGCAAAACGAATATTCTGTTGAAAGCTGCATCAATTTAAGATGCAAAATTATCTGTTTCAATGTGTGAACCACTGCTTTCATGTTGTAGTCCAAGACTCCCAAACCAGTTGGCAAGGTAGGTACACATTCAGTTTGTCATGTTTTTCACTTGATTCACTCTGGCCTCAAATGATACTTTGCACTAGGTCTAATGGTGTGCCCCTCGTCATGCTCCTGATTGGCATTCTAGCTTCCGAGATTATAAATTTCATTAAGTACACCTTGCTAGAAAATGTTTGGACCCGCCTTCAGAACCAAAATCATTTGTGGCAGACTTTCAACAGAGATGGTCTTCTGCATTCCTTGGTTGTAACAAGTGGTTATTTAAGTTACTGTTGCCTTTCTATCATCTCGAAGCAGTCTGCCTATTCTCCTCTGAACTCTCACATCAACTAGGCATTTTTGTTCACACAAACTGCCACTCACTGGATATTTTTCCTTTTCAGACCATTCTCTCTAAACCTTAGAGATGATTGTGTGTGAAAATCCTAGTAGATCAGCAGTAAAAATCCTAAATACACTTAATCTAAAAAAGATATCATAATAGTAGTTCTGGAATCCTACCCAGGGATGCGATATCTGGCATCACAGCTAGGTCTTAAAGAGAACTGCTGCCACCCTGGAGCACAGGAGCTGCAGCCTACTGTAAAACACCCTCTGCGCACAATTCCTTGCCACAAAACAGGATCAGATCTGCAGTGGATGAGTATAGCCAGCTTTGCACAGCCTGTGTCTGGAAGATGCTGGCAGATGTTGGTCAGCACCTTGTGTTTCCTCCAGATATTGCTACCTCCATCCTAAGGCCTGACGTAGTTTTCTGGTTCCCATCTCTTAAGAAAGCTATCATTATTAAGTTTACTATTCCCTAGGAGAATTCCATTGATGGGACATACAGAAGTACCTATGGTAAGTGCGGAAGTACAACAACGTGGCTGGATAGCTGAAATCTGGCCTGTGGAAGTAGGGTGCAGAGGCTATGTAGAGTCAGAGACCGGGACCTGCACCATGCCATCAAATCTTTGTTAAGAAGCAGCTAAGAGGAGCAGTCAATGGCTTTTTCTACAGCAAAATGACACTTGCTTGGCCACAAGTGTCATAGCGGTGACACAGAGGGGCGCTTCAGGGATGCTCAAAGTCACTGTTGAGCCCTGTGTAGGTGTTGTGTTCTTAAATCAATGAAACATCGAGAAACATTGTTGAAGCTATATTCTCTTACTGTTTAACCTTCTGAAACTTGATAGTCATAAACTAGTAAAATCAATATTTCTTGTGTTGTGAGGATGTACAGTGTGAGCATATTGAGAATAAATTCGGTATTGAGTTTATGATTACACCAGCAGTTCGTACAAGATATAAATCTACAGTATACATGTATCCATTATATAACGTGATGAGTCTTGTTTCATGAAAGTAGAAATCGCATTAATTTGCTTTTCAGACCTTATTGCACAAATCAAGCAGGTTTCTTCTTTGTTTATAAATAGCTTCCGAAAGGCTTCAACAATTGTATCACACAATGAACACTAATGTGATGATAGTTGCAACGTAGGATGAATCATGCGTTATTACATACAATAATTTTACAGGTTTTCTATGTAGAACTTTTTAAAATAGTGACGTAGAACACATTTTAAAAACCTACAGAACATCTATGCTTTACCATATTATCATACTGATGAGTGATGCTATCTGATCACTTTGATATTTAATGTATCCATGAATGCCAATGATGATTATATGTAAACAGCATTCAAAATTATGTAAATGCTCTTTATCCCGGAGCTTAGCATTTGAATTCTTTCATGACTAGATTTAGCTAGCATAATATTTTAATATGGTTCATGAATATAAAAAGTTACTTCAAAGAAATAAAGAAGAAAGCGAAAAAATCTATTCTTTTGTAATATGCATTCAACAGAGGTTATTTTCCAGTGTTGTCTTCATCACATTTCCTCTTACAGTCAGAGCGGTAAACCACAGCAGGGCGAACACCCACTTAACTTACTCAGTCTGATGCTCTCTTGGATTTACAAAAGCACAATGCTTTACATACTGTGTGTCTTCAGGACTTAATGATTACTCTCAGCACGCCTGGAGGCTTCGATGATGATAGGAAGACACATAAAATGGAGGCTGTGCTGTTTATAGACTGCCTGATACTTAGCTGCAGCTGAAATATATTTAGAATATCCTGATGGAGGAAAGCCTTATGAGCTGTTAGATGATTCAAGGTATCATATTGTATTAGCTGAAGACATGTTTGTCGCATTATTATATATCTGCTTTGGTGGGGTCTGGACTACTGAAATATTTTACTAGAACTGCATGATTTTTTAGATTTTATTTTTTTGCTAATTTATTGAAAATAAAAAGGTATAATATTACAGTGACTTGAGTATTCAGACACTTTTCTCTGTACTTAGTTGAAGTTTCACATCTCAGATGTTCCTCTGCGGTTTGACGAGTTATGCTAGGTCCTGTGTTGTATTGGCTTTGTGCTTGAGTCATTATTGTTTGCTCTGTGGTCCCGATTACTCTGGATCAACTCAGTATAATAATAATAAAAATAATAATAATAAAACAATTTATTTATAATGCAGAAAATCTCAAAGTATCCTCGGCTGGGCTGACCTGGGAAATTTCTGTGTAGAGTTTGCATGTTCTCCCCGTTTTCACGTGGGTTTTCTCCTGCATTCCAACGTCATGCATACTAGGTTAATAGGTGTTTCTAAAGTGGCAATTAGTGTGTAAATATGTGTCTGTGTATGTGTGAATTAAGCAGAAGAAAATAAAACAGATACATCTGGTAATTCATTGACTTTATGTTTGTTCTCCGAAAAAGATTAGTCTTTAGTCCTTTTCTAAAACAATCAATTGTCTGTGGCTTTCTCAGATGGTAAGAGAAGGCATGTCAAATGCGTGGAACTGCAGAACAAAAGGCACAGTCACCCATGGTGCGAAGTTTTGTTCTGGTTAATTGTAGATGAAGGAGATGCACAGTGTGAAGGGCTCATATATTGTATGTGTCTGTGGTACAAGCAGTTTGTTTAAAGAAGAGGGAACTTGGCCATGAATATATTTGTATGTATGGAGAAGAATCTGTACTCAATCCCCTCAGTCACAGGGAGCTAATGAACAGAGAGACACCCTGGTGTAATATGCTCATTTTTGCATACCTTTATCAGGATCCTGGCAGCACTAAACATACTATAATCTCTGGGAATTCTTACTAGAGAGCCCCAAGTAAGGAGCATTACAGTAATCCACTCTTGAGGACATAAAAGCATGGACTAGTCTCTCAGCATCAAACTGAGTGAGGACAGGATGCAACCTGGCAATATTCCTGTGATGATTGTAGGCAGTCTTGCAAATGTGTTTAATGTGACTATCAAATATGAGTTGTGAATCCAATTTAACATCCAGATTGTTGACTGCTCTGTAGATAAGGAAATGTTTTGGCCAAAGCGTCTAATACTAAACATTGCATAACTGTGTTAGTCGATAAGTATGTTGTAGGGTTCCAACCATAATTGCCTCAGTTTTAGCACTGTTTAGCTGAATTATGAACTACATGTTTATTTCCTCCAAGCAGTCAATAAGTTGTGTGACTGAGAAGTTGATGATGGTAATGATGGTGCCATCATGAGTCAGCTTTAAGGTACAGTTGTATATCATCAGCATAACACTAAAAACATTCCATAGCAACTGATAGCATTTCCAAGTGGCAGTAGATACAGAATGAAATGGATGGGGCCAAGGACAGATCCATGAGGGACTCAACAAGTTACTGAGTGAGTCTGAGATCTGGAATTGCCAAGCTCAACAAATTCTGTTTTTTTCATTAGATTTGATTTAAAGCAGACCAGTGCAGTGTCTTTGATGCCAGTAATGCAACACAGCCTTTTTAGAAGAGTGCCATGATCAACAGTATCAAAAGATATAAGGGAGGACCAGAAGTGAAGGGGAGCAAGTATCTGCCGCCATTAATAGGTAATGGGTAGGCAAAACTCTGATTAGAATTTCCTCAAGAGATGGTTGTGCCTGAGAAGATCTGAAAACAGGCTACAACCTTGGAGAGGAAGGGGAAATTTGATATTATCCTATAGTTTCCAATGAATCAGGATTATAGGAGAATTTTAATTTAATTATAGCAGTTTTAAGAGTAATTAGAACTATACGAGTTTGGAGAGAGTGGTTTATTGCAGTAGTAATAAGAGGGATAATAATGGCATTGTTAGCTTTCACCATGGCTGTGTGAAAGGGAAGGGGAAGAATACATTTCCTAATGGGTTTCCCTATTCTCTATAGAAAGAAAACACCCTAAAACCTTATGCTTAAGTTTATACCACTATGCGGCACTGTAAGGCTGATATTAGGCAGGAAATGAGCAGACCAGGTTTCCTCCAGATATTACAGTTTAAGAGTCATTTAGGTAATTTTGTGCATACTCTCTGTGAGCTTGGCTTCTGTCTGAACTCTGCTGCACTGATGGCTGAACTGTCTGAGGTGCTTCTTATCATCTCTATTACCAAGATCTATGTCCCCTGATTGCTTAATCTGGGTGGTGTTGTAGCTATAGAAAACCCCTCCAGATTACTTCCATTTCAGTATTCCAGAGATTCTTGAGAACCTTTTACAGTAATTATTTTTATCCTTCTCTAAATCTCTGCCTACACACAATACACTCTCTGATATCTACAGGCAGTTTGTTCAGCTGTGAGATCTTACTGTATATAGACAGAGGTGTGTCTTTACACATCATATCTAATCAACTGAATTTACCATAGGTTTACACCAGTCAAAGTCATCTTAATGAATTTTTAATGAATTTAATGAATTGCTGTGGCGACCCCTAGTGGCAGGGAAAAGCCAGGAAAAAATTTATGCATTATCTTCTGCCTAATCCAAATGTAGTCACGGGCCAGCCGGTGCCCACCTGGCAACTCTGGGCACAAGGTCAGGAACAACCCTAGACAGTTCACCACTCCACTGTAGGGCCCACACACTAAGGACTATTTTTTAGAGAAACCAACATCACCTAACATGCATGTCTTTGGAATGCATAAGGAAACGGGTGCACCCAGATATTTCCATGCAGAATTTTTGAACCTGGGTCCTTTTTGCTGTTCCAAGGTGCCACTGTGCCACTCCACCAAACCTACATAAAAACAACGAAGCAATGATGCACCCACTTACATTTTTTCATTTTTAAAATATTGTGTAACTTAAAATATATTTCATATGCACTGCTTTAATTATAATAGTAAACTGGTCTGGCTTTAATAATATAACGTAGCAATAGAGTATCTCTGTGCAAAGCAGACATCTTTGATCTATTTTGGTTATCTCTTCATTTTATTTTCATCCCCGCATTAACATCAATGTAGCCTTTCAAAAACAGAATGATAAACCTCTGCCATAAAGCATGACACTATAGTTAATGCTGCTCTTCAAGCATGATGAAAGCTTATTGTTGTGCTTTTATTCCTTGTGCTTTTTGCCAACGTCCACTTCTACATGAAAGGCAGAAGGAAGGTTTTGTAATGACTTGAGACCTAGGAGGGGTAGGGGGCATATACAGGTATTTACACAAACAAAAATCTAGAAACATGAATTCATTCATTCATTTTCTTTTCGCTTAATCCACAAGAGGTCACGGGCTAGCCGGTGTGCACCCGTCAACTCTGGCCGCAGGGGGAGGAACAACCCTAGACAGGACACTAATCCATAATAGGGCACATACACACAGTCACAGAAATTCACAAACTAAGAGCCACTTTAGAGACCCCAATTAATCTAGCATACATGTCTTTGAAGTACCCGGAGAAAACCCCTGGAGACACAGAGATAACTCCACACAGAAACCTTGAACCCGGGTACTTCTTGCTGTGAGTCTAGGGCCATCCAATTAGCAAACAGAGTTAAACTCGGAGAAAGGTTAGGTAACATTGCATGCATTGGCCCTGCGTTCCAAAGCAGTGTTTTTTAGTTGTATGTAATAATACGTTCAACTTATATAGCGCCTTTCAGTGTGTATACGGACACTTCACATCAAGAGATAATTACACAAACCAAATTGAACCAAAGGAGGAGACTGTGAAAGAGTTAGTTAAAGAGAAAAGTTTTCAGAAGAGATTTTTAAATGTGGAAGAGAAGAGACAGAATGAAGAGAGAATGGAAGAGAGTTCCATAGAGTGGGGCATCCACACTAAATGATCTGCCACCCAAAGAGGTCAGCCTAAATCTTCTGACGCCAGTAGGCCAGCATCAGAGGACCTAAGTGAACACGGGATTATAGGGGGACAGCATGAGTGAGAGATAAACCAGAGACAGAAAATGAAGGGCTTTAAAGCAGAATTTTGTATAGAAATACGTGTAGTGACCCCAAAGCCAGGAAATTTGTTCCAGAACCAGTAATATGTTTGTGAGTGAATGTGAGGATCCTGGCCGCAGCAGGCAAAAGTAATTACAGAATTCACTAGTGTTAAGGAGACTGAAATGGTATTACATGTGTACATTTGACCATGGAGGCCGCCATATTGTTTTGGAGAGGAGAGGTCTGTAATATGATAAAACAATATACTGGACATATAGAGCAATTAACTGGATAGTATGATGTTCAAAATGATTTTCATCTGTAGGCTTTGGTAGGGTAACAAAGCCTATAAGCGGGTGCCTATTTGCACCATAAAATGATCTCAGTTAATTATGTATTGAATGTAAATAAACCAAGGCCATTTGCACTTTAATAAAAACTTTCTCGTACTACGGTTACAAATAGACCAATGAACCAGGATATATAACACAAATATACTCCAATACCCAAAGCGTAGCTCTCCGTGTGGCTCATTATTAATGCTAAATACAAGTGTGCATGCGTGGGTTGTTTTCGTGCTTGATATTTGCCAGGGAACTACCATCTTGTTGGCAGTGTCTTTCCACTGCAGCAAGACTTCTGTGTCCTGCAACGAAAGATGTGTGGGTATGTGCATTATCCGTTGCGCCACACTATATTTATCGTGACACCTAATTCACTCAGAGATGTAATTACTGTAGAAACTTGCGCCTCCTTCAAGATAATTATCTTGATGATAAGTTAGATCATTGATATACTGTATCTGTGAATAATGTGACAGTATTGTGCCAGTTGTTAGAGACAGGACAGTTCATAATCATGAAAGGGTTAATTATTAATGATTATGATGCATGTTAAATTAGCAGTCTAATTCCATAGTCAGTGTATTGATAGAGAGCGGGAGGTAAATATTAGCAGTGTAAATTTTGGACACTATATTGCCACATATCCATGTAAAAGGCAAAACTAATGCAAAGTTCATAATTAAAAAAGAACAACTGGTATGTTTCTGTAAATATAACGTACGATTTCCTTTGCAAGGAAAACTGTGCCCTCAATTTCCTGATCCTCTGCTGCGCTAATTATTAGTGCTAATTATTACGCTAATGACAAATTGTCTGCACAAGAACACCCCCACCCTCACAGCCCAAACACTAGAGAGAGGCAAGTTATATTGTATATTATCAACCTGACAGTGTGGATTCGGGTGAAATATTTTCACGTTTGATGCTGAGAGATTCGTAATACTTCCCCTTATCACTATTTATCACAATGGACAGTACAGATGTGGTTTCGTTTGCAAATGATGTAAAACAAAAAAATAAAACCTTCACTGCTTCTTTATATACATACAGTATATATATACAGTATGTATACAGTGCATACAGTATATTCTTTTACAATCTTCACTAAAATTAACTGAAATTTTACTGAACTTTGCTTCGATATTGGTATATACTTAATCTGGGAACAGAAACAGCATCAACAGCAAGAAATAACCAGTTTTAGATCTTTTTAAGCTCAATCAAATACAAACCTTTAGGTGTGCCTAACTAGCTCTCCCAAGGATTCTGTGACGTAAAGGCCATTTGTAGCTCTTGAGCTGGGACACGCTATAATGGTGGGACAGAGATTAGGACAATGAAATATTCGCATAGACACACACACTACACTACAGAGATCATGTCAGTGCCATCTCATAGACAAATACACTAGATAGATAGATAGATAGATAGATAGATAGATAGATAGATAGATAGAGTGGATATAAAAAGTCTACACACCCCTGTTCAAATGGCAGGTTTCTGTGATGTAAAAAAATGACAGCAATACAATTTTGTCCACATTTACTGTGACCTATAACCTGTACAATGTAATTGAAAAATATACTGAAACCTTTAAGGAAGGTGAAGTAAAAATAAACAACTGAGATAATGTGGTTGCATAAGTGTGCACACACTTTTAAAATTGGGGATGAGGCTGTGTTCAGATTTATTACAAGGTTTTCTTCACTGACATTGACATGTAAACATTTTGCGGGCAATGATGTGGCATGATC
>JAOUQV010345281.1:0-10426 GCA_028565295.1 Aspidoras spilotus
GTGTGTTTCACTGCACGGATGGGTTAAATGCAGAGGACCAATTCCGCTGTGTGCAAACATAGTGGCAAAAATGTATCTCTTTCACTTTCAATTGACCTAATGAGTTGCAATTGTTTGTACCTTTTAATTTTTCCAGTCTCTTATTGCCCCATCCCAACTTTTATGAGACGTCTTGCTGTCATAAAATTTCAAATGAGCCAATATTTAACATGAAATTTAAAAATGTCTTGTTTAAAAATGTTCTATTGGGAAAACGATATCAAGATTTGTAAATGATTACACCTTTTTTTTCGTAACAATTTGTACTTTGTCCCAACTTTTTTGGTTTGTTCTTTGTATAATCTTTGTTGGTCGATCACTCCTGGTGAGGGTAACAATAGGCTTGTCTCCATCTCTCAGACTGTGGACTGGAGTTCATTTTGAATATGGATTTTTGTAATCATCACCATCTCAGTTTTCTTCTTCCACCAGTATGTTTTGAAGATCATACACTTGCTATATCCCTGTTCTTAATAAAATAAGGCACCAAATATTACCTGATTGGCATCACAGTGTTTTTCTACACCTGGCTCATTATTTATTTTCAAATCTAAAGGTTAATGTCTACCTGTATGACAAACCTGAGGGTTACATTTCCAACCTGTATATATGTAACTTTCTGGGACGGCACGGTGGCACAATGGATAGCTCTGTGGCCTCACAGCAAGAAGATCCCGGGTTTGAGCCCTGCATGGGGCGACTCAGGGAAATTTCTGTGTAGAGTTCTTTCTGTGTTCGTGCGGGTTTTCTCCCGCATTCCTAAGACATGCATGATAATGGTTAATTGGAGAAGCTAAATTGTCTTATCCTTAGCCTGAAGGGACAAAGGTTGCCGGAAGGGCATCCGGCGTAAAAACATTGCCAGAACGTAATGCGAGGGACTCGCTATGGCGAACCCTGGTGACAGGAAAAAGCCAAAAAATGAAGATATATGCAAGTTTCTATAGAAACAAATTTCTTGTATATAGTTTTAAAATCCTATTTGTCCCATACAGGGATGGAGTTACCTGTGGATATACTGGAAGACACAAGTCACGGGGAACTAGAGCATTCAGCTCATATCTACATGAATGAGCTGCTTTATTCTGACCCTGACCACACTTGCTGCTTCACACTGCCCAGTGGGACGGAGGTGATTCTTTTATATTCATTGTAAAACACATTGGTAACTATTTAGCCTAAAATAATTAGTCTGCAGTATTATAAATAACCCTATCGTTCTGTATGTGTGATATTGGGGTTTATTTTACATTTCAGTTTATTCCTTGATTAAGTTCCAAGGTCATTGCCTTTTTTTGAAACATTTAGTGCTTATAGAAATAGCGCTCTAATGGCTTTGCATTCTTTTAGCACCGAATTGTTTTGCATCTTATTGGTGACACTTGGTTGGTAACATTCCCTGGTTATCATCACTGTTACTTGCAAAAATAAAAAAAAGTTGTCAATATCGGGCATGTTTGATTATTCATATTCACGACTGGGGAGGCACAGGTTTTCTGTAGTACACCGTCTTTTACAGTGAATGATCACTGGATTAGGAACACATGGATGGTGGCCTATGACCACTGTCTTATTTCATACATTCATTCACTTATTCTTGCATTTCTTGTGCTGTGTATTGCATTGAATTTTACTGTTATTGACATTTTTATTTATTTTCTGTATATTCCTATATGTCTGTCATCTTTGCTGCTGTAAGACTAAAATTTCCCTATTGTGGGACAAATAAAGGACTCATTCATTCATTCATTCATACTGATATTTGCTTTAGCTCAGCATACGGTCAATGTGGGCCAGTCTGAGGAAATTAGAACACCAGCATTGGGGTTTGCGTGATCTATTAGTGGGTTTGGGTGATCTATTAATATATTTGATCTGCTAGTCTTCATAAAATGGTGTTGGGTCAGCTACTCACTGTACGTGCTGTAATGGTTTCAGGTTCCAATTAGTTTGTCCAGTGTGGGCTTTGTTCCTCTTTATGGAGCCAATCTCCAACACAAAGTCCTGGCTTTGTTCAGCCCACCGAACCAACATACAGGTAATAGCATTTCATTATTCACTTCGTTGAGACTTTAATTATGAGAAGTTAACACATAATTTTAAACTATAACTATAATGTATAATATTATAACTATACTGTTTAACTTTAGCATATAAATGTTTAATTCACCCAATAAGAGTATTAATAGGCTCTTTTTAATATTTATTTAAAATACCTCAGTAACTACTGAGGTACCATTATCATTTATTATATAGAATGTTCATCATGGTTATAGTGCATTCGTCCGTGCATCCATACACCCTCTACCATTATCTTCTGCTACTCATATTGACTATTTTTTTTTAAACTGTATTATTGCACAATTACCTTGTCATAGCTTTTTTGCCATGTTGGTTAAACTTCTGGAAAACCAAAACATGAGAATTATCATGCTATACTGCTTTTAGTTGCCTGTCACAAGTATGTCTATAATTGAACTGCATTGTATTTACTTTTTTCTATTCTCTAGCTGTGGCTTTGTTTTTAGCCAATCAGTGGTTCTCTGTGGACGATATCCTCAAAACGGGAAACTCCAGCCGGGAAGGATTTGTCAAGGTAGTATATGTAAATTTTATTTCTGCTTGTGGCTACCTGATATTCACATCATTATACACTATATTTCCAAAAGTAGGCAGCACGGTGGCCTCACAGCAAAAGGACCCGGGTTCGATCCCCGGATGAGGCGACCTGCGAATTTCTGTGTGGAGTTTGCATGTTTTCCCTGTGTTTGCGTGGGTTTTCTAGGGGTGCTCCGGTTTCCTCTTACAGTCCAAATCCATGCACGCTAGGTAAATTGGAAATGGTAAATTGCCACTAACTTGTGTATTGATATGTGACTTTGTGTATGATATGAGACTTGTGTAAGAGTATGGTCATATTCCTGTCATAAGAATAGACACTGGTGCTGAGGATGATTAAGCAATAAATGATGTTAAACAATAAATATTTCCAAAAGTATTTTCTCACCCATCCAAATTATCGGAATCAGGTCTTCCAATAACTTTCATGGCCACAAGTGTATGAATGCTTCAGCGCACCAAGACATTTTGGACAATTACATGTTCACATCTCTGTGGGAACAGTTTGGAGCTGGCCCTTTCCATTTCCATCATGACTGTGCACCAGTGCACAAATCAAGGTCCATAAAAACATGAATGACAGAGTCTGGTGTGAATGAACTTGACTAGCCTGCACAGAGTCCTGACCCTAACCTGATGGAATATTTTTGGGATTAATTAGAGTGGAGACTGAGAGCCAGGCCTTCTTGTCCAAATCAGTGTGTGACCTCACAAATGCACTTCTGGAAGAATGGTCAATAATCCCATAAACACACTCCTAAACCTTGTGGACAGCCTTCCCAAAAGAGTTGAAGCTGTTCTAGCTACGAAGGGTGAACCGACTCTAAAAGCTCATGTGAGTCAAGGCAGGTGAGCAAATACTTTTGAAAATGTGTATTTGCAAGTGGAACAATTATGTGGAACAAAATGTGTCCTCCTGGATCACTGGATTAGGAAGCCCTAGGTAATAATTTGGTTGGTTCGACATTTTGATTAATTACGTCACAAGATCAATGCCAAATTGGTTGGTTCTGCTTATACATCGTTGTACTTATGGATAAGCTTTTATGCAGCTTTTTCAGAGCAGCGATAACTCTCTGCAATACCAGATGAATGGCTCGCAGATCAAGCTGAAACACTGGCACCACATCTCCAGTCCCCAGGCATCTGTTTCCAGTCAAAGTTGCTCAAGTTATCCATAGCTCGTAAATGTTGCTGTCTGTTGTGCAGTGAACAGCTCAGCACCTTAACTGACATTCAGTTTTGATGTAACCACAAATTAAGGCACTTTATGATGGTCAAATGACACTTTCCAGTTGTTCCTAATCCAGTGATGAAGAATATCAGCCTTTACATTTAAAACCGTTCTGTTTTGAGGTCAGTGGTGTAGTGGGTAGCGCCTTACAGCAAGAACAATCCAGGACTGATCCCCTTGTTGGAAGACCTAGGAAATTTCTGTGTGGAGATTCCATCTTTCCTCCTGCATTGCAAAGACATGGTTAATTGGTGTCTCTAAAGTGGCTGTTAGTGTGGGACTGTGTGTGTGTGTGTGTGCCATCTGTTCTAGTGGACCCTGTATAATGTTGGTTCTGCCCTTATGAACAGAGTTGCTGGGTGGGCACTTGTGGACCCCATGTGAAAGTTAATGAATGAATGTTTTGAGGTCACCTGTTTAATTAGATGTCTTTGCTTTTTCCAGGCTGGAGAGCCGAAAACCGAATGAGTTATCTAGCGTTATAAAAGTATGTAAAATGATATAAACTCAGTCTAAAAAAAAATTAAAAATCAGGTTACTGTAATATCCATTTTTACGGTGGCGCAATGGATAGTGCTGTGGCTTCACATCAAGAGGACCCGGGTTCGAACCCGTTCTGCATTTTCTCTGTGTTTGCCAGGGAATTTTTTCAGGTGCTTTGGCTTCCTCCCACAGTTCAAAGACATGCATGATTGGTAAATTGGAAATGCTAAATTATCATTAACTTGTCTTTTGATATATGACTTTGCGTATGATATGAGACTTATGCAAGAGTATGACTGTGGTTCTTTCATTAGAATAGCCACTGGTGCTGAGGATGACGTTGAACAATAAATACATAAATAAATAAATAAATAAATTGACCTGTATTGCATTACAATTACTACTCATTTAATTATTGCTTATTTTTTTTAGCTGCAAATCTAGTATTTTTATTTTTTCTTGTTCCAGTGTTGGTTAGTTTGTTTGTTTGCCACCTAGGTGAGGACTGTGGGCGAGAGAATCGTCCTGTATGTGTTGAACCGCATTGTTTACCGTACTAACGAGATGGGAAGTGAAGAGGTACCTTTCCTGTGCCACAATGAATACGACTATGCCAAAATCCTCTGGAGGGATGGCGAAGCTGTAGGTTTTTACTCTGTAAAACCAAAAGGTCTGTTTGACTTCCTAGCATTGCAGATGATTATTCAGCAATTTTAAAGGCACTCTGGTGTGTTGTGAACGCTGTAATGCCACACCAATCTATCCCATTGTATATCAAAAAACACAGTACACTTCTGTGACACAAACCAAACAGCATTAACAATCAAACACTTATTAATTCAATGCCCCACACACTAAAACAAAAGGAAACGTCTAAATATAACAGAAGTATTATATAATGTACTAAAGCCAGACAATGGTAAATCAAGCATGACCATCTTGAATGCCCAATACGCTGAGAAATCTTTTAAGATAAAATCAATGACTACACCTCGACTGCCCTGGTAATAACGCAAGATCAGGGCAAATATACACATTTCTGTGGGTTGTTTTGGGACCTCTGTGCCTCTTTGATTAGCCAGATTAGTGTAGAATGTGAAGGCTGTTTTGAGTTGACCAGAAAAACATAGTGGTTTGAATAGACACTCTTTACAACAGTGTATAGGAGTATTTGTTGCATCTCAGAACATGCAGAATTTCAAAACTTATTGAGCACTGCCTACAACAGCAGCATGGATACATCAGTTTCAGCTTCTGTCTGTGACGGACAAACTTTGATTTATTTTGTAGTATGCACACAGTAGAGTCAAAAATGATCTTGAACCCAGCTCTTTTAATGTCCAAATTTCAGACTGGTTCAATGAATGTTTACTTGGTACACATTGGGACCTTTGACACATGCTATGCACTGTTTTAGTTCTACAGATTATGACTCTTGTTGCTAACCATGTACATTTTTAAATAGATGCAATATAATTGTCTTATATCTGCTATTTTCTGCATAATACTCCCCGTGGGGACCTGGGGTAGAATATGTCTGCAGCTGTTCCCCATGCTGCTCGTAAGAGGCGAGCAAAGGGGCTCTGTGTTTGCTGTGAGGTGCGACTTGTGTCGGCGGAGAAAGGATCCTAGTTATTGAGAGGACTGGTGGCAGAGGCTGCCAAGTCTCCAACACGACTTTGTTTAGACGGGAGGTTGGAGTGGCCGCTTCAGTCAATCGGCTGGTCAGGACTTGCTGCAGATTTCTCTAAAAGGCACTGGCTAAGGGTCAATTGGGTAGCTTTAAAACATCTGTCTGCCTGAGTATACAGTTTCTATAGCCCTGGTACAGAGCTGACAATCCTAACTAGGTGCCGAGCAGGTTGGCCAGCTGGATCCATACTGCCAATTTTGTGCAATTCCTCACACTTTTAAACACGTCTTAAAAGAATGCTCTGCAATTTTAACCACCAGAAATAATTTTTTTTAGGGTTGAAAATAAAATAACTGTTTAAAAAGATCCCACTGGCTAAAATAATTCATGTTTGGAAGTCCTTCACATGAAGAAAGTAATTTAAGTCAGTGATGCTTAGTCACGAATCTTGGTTATGCCATGAAATAGCCAATATGTTGCCGATATGGCACTACACTCAAACAAACAAAAACAAAATCCTGCATAATACTAACACACTCATCACCAAGTTATACCACAAACAAGTCAATCAATTAATTGTTCTTGCGGGATTTGAATGAAAACATTTAGATTAACAGGGATTAATTAGAATAACAGGAATTAGCATTATTCTGTAATAAGAAATTATATAAAAATCTCACAAACTTCTGATCTGTTTCAGTGGAAAAAATACTTTAGTTGCTAACCTTTGGTGCCACATTCCATTCATTCAGTCTATTTATTGTACCTCTTGCAGGTAGTGTTCATAATAACACTTTAAAGCAGTGCTACTTCCTTCCTGTCATGGACTCCATATTTGTGAGGAAAGCTCACAGAGGCAAAGGCTATGGGCTGAAGATGCTTGAGGATTTTGTAGATTCTTTTAATGAGGATGAACTTGGCCTGAAATACCCGTTGTCTCCAGTCATGACAAATGGTAAGAATTATTGAGAACCTATGCACTTTTTGCACTGGACAGAGCTTTGGCTATTTTTTAACTTGACTTATATTTTGTTTTTGTTTCCGTTTGTGTTTTAGTTTATTGATTGCTACAAGAAAACAAAGTATAGCTACAGTTTATTATAAAAGGAAACGTATTGTTCGAGATGTTTATTCCTATTATAGTGCCCTGTTTAAAAATAAATAAATAAAGTATGGGAAAATTTTTTTTTGTTGTCTCGATGTAGGGTACATTCAGGAAACGCAAGATGCCCTTGTTACGTACTAATCAGTAGACCATTGTATTTGTCTTCCTCTCTGCAGTGTGTAAGCATTATCTGGACCATTACCCTGCTGATGTAGACCTGTTCTGGGAGGTAGAAGGCATTGGTGGCCCATACCAGAGGACCAGAATAGCTAATAAACTCGCCTCTACACCACTGAAGAGTAAATACTTCGACCAAATTTGTCTGTCAACAACTTAGTTTCACAGTTGGAACGGTCATTTACCCCTGACGTAGCCATTATACTTTGTATAGGAACATGTGACCATATGCTTAAATTTGTACAAAAGAGGTTAGCAGTTATAAACCAACAAATAGAAACAAGCAAATTAGACATTAGTATTTTGGGGTACATACTGTATAATCAGTTGCATACATTACTGGAATGAACAAACTAAAGTTTGTCATCTGTTTTAAATCAAAGTAACTATTGCAAAGATGACATCAGCTGTCATTCTGTTTTTTGGACATTCATTTTATTTAGCCATTCATCTAAGATTCTTAGTTAATAAATTGCAGAAACTAGGTCATTATAATGTTGGCTAAGATGGCTAATCTTGTCGAGGGCCCCCCAGAAAGACCCCATCGTTGTTGGCGAATAAATGAAATAAAAATAATTTGCTATTAGGCGATATTAAAATATACACTGTGTTGTACTCAATATACTGTACTGTGTAAACATCATAGGCAGCCTTTTTATTAAAGTACAGATTATGGCACATAGCTTTATTTTAATACTTTAGTGACCCGTCTGTACACAAAGATTTTAATTACTAAACATTATTTTTCCAGCAAAAAATATGCTTGTATATAAATAAGATATGCAACACTTCATCAAACATAGCACTTATCAGACCAAAAAATAGCATACAGGCTGCTGTGTTTTGTAGCAAACAATCAAGTGTGCTAATCAGAATCTCCTGAAGATAATCTAACTATACAGTATGCTACTGCAAAAAGTAATGCGGTAATGCATTCGAAAGTAATGCGGTTCTACATTAAAGAACACACACACACACACACACACACACACACACATATTAGTGCACAGTAAACAATAATAAAATTAGTATTTGGTGTGTTCTAGTGTACAATTTGTGCAGTTTCATTTCCTTTTTGGCAAAAATTATATAGCAGACCTTTCTTTGAAAAGTGGTTTGTTATGTAATATGTGGCTTTATTTATTGACACACATTACTAATGTTTTTGTATTTCTTTTTTAGAAAAACTAACATCAATATGACATAATTCTACTGACATAAAAAACTGCAGAATTCATAAAAAAATAAACATTTCTAACAAATGTCTACTAGAAATTAGTGTGTCTAAAATTTCACACTGAAAGGGAAAGTTGAACAACAGATGAAAGATGTCTAGTGATTATTGATTCTGAATGATTTAATTTGAACTTTAGCACAGAACCATGCATTTTCAATGTATGATACTTATTAATGCTTTAAGTCTTTTGTGCTTTGTAATGTAGTAGATACTCATAAAGATGGCCATGATGAGGATACAGGGCAGAATGGAGGTATTGTGAAGAATGAGACTGAGGAATCTGAGGAGTCATGTCTCAACATCACTGTAGGTTTTTTAAAAAGGTTTATTGTCATTTTCGGCTGCTAATGAATGAAAGCAGTGTATATCCCATTCTTGTATAGTCTGACGATGAAATGCTTGACATTATGTACACTTATGTTATCTGTTATTTATTGCAGTTGTCCACGACTTATGCTTCTAATTCTTCTTAATTTTGCTATTGCAATTAATCTATGGATTGAAAGGGTCACAAATTGCAAAGACATTTATGCATCCCTGAATTACAGTATTTGTAATTTTAATTAATACAGGTTCATCTCCGTAAATTAGAATATCAAAAATTATAAAAAAAAAAACATTTTAATAATTCAATACAAACAGAAATGTATACATTATATAAATTCATTACAAACAAATTAATCTATTTCTAGTGTTTATTTATGGTAATGTTTATCTCTTACAGCCAATGAAAACACAGAATCATTATCTCAGAAAATTAGATTATTATATAAGACCAACTAAAAAATTTTTTTTATGCAAATACTTGATGAATATTATGAATATTGAAAGGTATATACAGCAAATGCACTCAATACTTCGAGGCTCCTTTAGAGCCAATTATTGCGTCAATGCGGTAGGTGCTGAGGTGTTTTGGAAGCCCAGGTTGCTTTAATAGCAGCCTTTAGCTCATCTGCATTGTTTGGTCTGGTGCCTCTCATCATCTTCTTGACTTGGGTATGGCAAGTTTGCTGGACAATAAAATTTCCATCTCCAAAAAGCTTGTTGGCAAAGGGAAGCATGAAGTGCTCTAAAGTTTCGTGTTGGACGGTTGTGCTGATTTTTGGTCTTGATATAACACAGTGGATCTACAACAGTATATGGACATGACTCCCCAAACCATCAATGGTCGTGGAAACATTACACTAGACCTCAAGCAGCTTGGATTGTGTGCCTCTCCACTCTTCAAGACTCTGAGACCTTGAGTTCTTTTTCTCCTTGGCCCAGGTAGGACGCTTTTGGCATTGTCTCTTGGTCATGAATGGCTTGACTCCTTGTGAATCTCCCCCAGATTTTTTAATGGCCCTTTCTTGACGATCCTTTCATAGCTGAGGTTATCCCGGTTGCTTGTGCAGCTTTTTCTACCAAACTTTTTTCCTTCCACTCAACTAAAATGCGTAGATACAGCACTCTGTTATCAGCCAGCTTCTTTAGCAATGACTTTTGTGGCATAACCTCCTTGGAGTGGAGTGTGTCATTGACTGCCAATGTTTTCCCTGTGACTGTTTAACCTACTGAACCAGACTAAGGGACCATTTTAAACACTTAAATATTCCAATTTACTGTAATAGTGAATTTTGGGTTTTCATTGGCTGTAAGACATAATCATCAACATATATACACAGAAATATACAATTGAAACAGATCACTGTGTTTATAATGAATCTATATATACCTTTCACTTTTTGTATTCAATTTCTGAAATAAATGAACTGTTTGATATTCTAATTTATTGAGGTTCACCTGTAATACAAAACCCTTATAAATACAGGGGTTAGACCACGAAACTGAAACACCTGTCATTTTAGTGTGGGAGGTTTCATGGCTAAATTGGACAAGCCTGGTGGCCAGTCTTCATTA
>JAOUQV010345314.1:0-10423 GCA_028565295.1 Aspidoras spilotus
AAAATCCCTCTGACCACTGTGCAAGACTTGTATGTGTCATTCCCAAGACGAATTGACGCTGTATTGGCCGCAAAAGCCTACACCATACTAATAAATGATTGTGGTATAAAACCAGGTGTTTCAGTTTCATTGTCTAACCCCTGTATATTCCTGCATTGAAACCACAAGCCTACGACTGCCCCAATTGTAGGACAGAAAATGTTAAAAGGTGCAAGTTAGGGCTAGTTATGAGGTAAAACATCTAAATAATGATGTGTTTTGGTACAAAAACAGTATCCAAAAACAGTTGATCCTTTGGTGAGCAGAGATGGGTGTCCATAAAATCTCCAAAATAGAGATGGGTGGGCATATGGAGAACGCACCTCCGATAAAGATTGAAAAAGTTTAACAGCCTAATATGATAAATCTTTAGCACTAGTCCCTCAGACAGCATTACATAAAGGACCTACATACATCAATAGCTGATATAATATATAATGGACAAAGGCCGTCACATTAAAATCGGATTTACTATTGTAAGTATCTCTGTAAACTTATTTAACTCCTAGACACTTTAAATGCTACAACATAACATCTAGCAGATAATTCGCAACAATGAATAAGATTTTATATATTAAATACTCAAAACATGAGTTTTGTAAAAGTACATTAAATGATAGTGCTAGGTGAAAATTTAGTATATAGTGGCCTCTGGTGGTGAAGAGGGGACTATATGTATATATACTGTGTATGTATAGCAGATTGTATGAAAGTATGAATAGAGTTTTTTTTGTTTTGTTTGTTTGTGTATTGTAGAGGATGTGTTTCTGTCTCCCCTGAAGCAGCAGGTCTTTCTCGGTGTGGTTTCATCTCAATACCAGGCAAGACCCGACATGGTGAGACTGATCTCTGGACTGGACAGCGCTTGTATCCGCTTCGTTTATTTCTCACATGAGGAAGAGTTTCGGAGCAAGGTTATATCTCTCTGTCACTTTCCTTTCTACTTTTCTCAATCTTTCCTTGTTACTGACACAAACACACTCACTTGAGCACTCTGAGAATAAAATGTAAGTGTTTATGACTTAATGTGATTTATATCACAGATTTGCGTGTGTGTGTGTTTGTGTATGAAGGTATTTGCTGAAAAGATGGGATTAGAGACAGGGTGGAACTGTCACATATCTCTGCAGTTGGAGTGTTTCTCTATCGATCCTCAGAATATACACATCACAGAAAGAGAGGGCGGTACGAGGCTTACACACTTACACACACATACACGCGTCTTGATGTATTCTCAGTAATCTAGGTAGGTTTATTCCCAGAAAGTAAAATCAGTTCTTCTGAACACACAGTTCATTGTGGACATACATTTAGACAATTACCGCAACATGGCATTCATCAAAGCAGAGAACATGCCCAAACAGTGCTTCAGCAAATCAGAGAGAAGAAAACCCCAAAACACTGGTCCATTTAATGTGTCAGGTCACACTGGACAAACAGAAAAATCAGTCGTTATGCAAATGTAATGCAGTATGTGTAACCCAAATTCTTATAAAAATGGGACATTGTATAAAAAACATTTATAAAAAAACAGAATATGGTGATCATTCATTTTGTAACTGCTATATTATATTGAATTCACTACAAATACAAGATAATTAATGTTCAAAGGAATAACCTTTATTGTTTTTTTGCAAATATTCACCCATTGTGAATTTTATGTCTGCAACACGTTCCAAAAGAATTGACCCGTGTAACATCACATATTCTTCTAACAACACTTAATAAGCCTTTGGGAACCGAGTACCCTAACTGCTGAAGCTTTGTATTCTTTGTACAAACCCAATTCCAAAAAAGAATAAATTGTAAGAATAAAGAATAAATTGTAAATAAAAATGGAATGCAACAATGTGGAAGTTTCAAAATTCCATATTTTATTCAGAACAGAACATAGATGTCAAATGTTTCAACTGAGAAAATGTATCATTTAAAGAGAAAATTAGTGATTTTATATTTCGTGACAACAACACACCTCAAAAAAGTTGGGACAAGGCTATGTTTACCACTGTGAGATATCCCCTTTTCTCTTTACAACAGCCTGTAAACGTCTGAGAAGACGTTCAAGTTGAGGGATAGGTATGTTAACCCAATCTTGTCTAAGGCAGGATTCTAGTTGCTCAACTGTCTTAAGTCTTTTGTCATATCTTCCGTTTTATGATGCGAAAAATGTTTTCTATCAAACCTGACCATTCTTCTCCGCAACCATGATGCTGTAATTGATGCAGTATGTGGTTTGGCATTGTTATCTTGGAAAATGCAAGGTCTTCCTTGAAAGAGACGTCGTCTGGATGGGAGCATATGTTGCTCTTGAAGCTGGAAATACTTTTCAGCATTGTTAGTGTCTTTCCAGACGTGTAAGCTGCCCATGCGAAACGCACTAATGCAACCCCATACCATCAGAGATGCAGGCTTCTGAACTGAGCGCTGATAACAACTTGGACTGTCCTTATCCTCTTTGTCCGAATGACACGGCGTCCCTGATTTCCATAAAGAACTTCAAATTTTTAATCGTCTGACCACAGAACATTTTCACACTTTGCCACAGTCAATTTTGCCTAATCCTTCAGACAGCGTTACATAAACGACCTTCATTCATCCATAGCTGATATAATTTAGATGGGCAAGGGCAGTCCTGTTTTATATGACTCCTAGAAGCTTTAAAAGCTAAAACATCCACAAATGCAAGAGGAAGACATGGATTTTAATATTCTAGGTGTTTTCAGTTTTACACTTTGCAACAGTCCATTTTGAATGAGCCTTGGCTCAGAAAAGATGTCTGCTCTTCTGGATCTTGTTTAGATACCGATTCTTTTTTGAACTATAGAGTTTTATCTGTCAACGGCAGATTGCACATTGAATTGTGCTCACAGATAATTGTGTTCACAAATATATTCCTGAGCCCATTTCGTGATTTCCAATACAAAAGCATGCCTGTATGTGATGCAGTGCCGTCTACGGGCCTGAAAATCACGGGCACCCAGTATGGTTTTCTGCCCTTACGCACTGAGATTCTTCCAGATTCCTTGAATTTTTTGATGATATTATGCACGGTAGATGATGATATGTTCAAGCTTTTTGCAATTTTACACTGTCAAACTCTTTCTTTTCTGATATCGCTCCAATATTTGTCGGCACAGACTTAGGGGGGGCTGGATTGCAGGAAGGCCAGTCTAGTACCCACAATCTTTTACTACAAATCCATGCTGTTGTAACACATACAGATTGTGGATTGGCATTGTTTTGCTGAAATAAGCAGGGACAACCCTGAAAAAGACATTGCTTGGATAGCAGCATATGTTGCTCCAAAACCTGTATGTACCTTTTAGCATTAATGGTGCCATCACAAATGTGCAAGTTAACTTTTGAACTTTGGCTGATATAAATCTGGGGTGTTGTTGATATATGGATTTTGTTATGTATTGTAGAATTGTGTTCACTACCAATGGTTTTCTGAAGTGTTCCTGAGCCCATGTGGTAATATTCGTTATAATATTATGTCACTTGAGGGGTCGAAGGTCATGGGAATTCAGTGATGGTTTTTTGCCTTGCTACATACTTGCATAATCTGAATATAAATCTTTTGATGATATTATGGACTGTAAATGATTAAATCCAAAATTTTCTTGCAATTGCACATTGAGAAACTTTATTATTTAATTTTTGGACTATATGCTCACTCAGTTGTTCTCTACATACCCAATCATGGCATCACCTGTTTCCAATTAACCTGTTCACCTGTGGAATGTTTTAAAAAGGTGTTTTTTTTTCCGCATTCCAAGTCTTTTCTTGCCTCTATCCCAATTTTTTAGAATATGTTGCAGGAATCAAGTTAGAAATGAGTGAATATTTGGGAAGAACAATAAAGTTAATAATTTGAAAATTAAATCTTGTTTTATTTTTTTTATATAACATCCCGACTTCATTGGAATTGTGGTTGTAAGTTTGTAAGAATCGTGTGAGTGTGTGTTTAAAAGAGAATTTTAATTAATTGTAATTATTTAAATCAATTTAAGAAGAATCTCCTCTGATGGGGGATGGTGTTCAAGAGGAGGAAGAATCAAGGTCAATAGAGCATGAAAGTGCATGTATGGTTGAAGATTTAAACAGGGTATGACACATGCATATGCGCAAAAACACACACATACACACACACACAAACACTGAATTAACTGGTTGGTATTTTTGGTGTTTTTCAGGCTAAGCTTCCCAAAGGTATCGAGAATGTCAGACCACACCTGGAGAACATCGACAATGTCCCACTGCTGGTCCCTTTATTCACTGACTGTACATCTCAGAGTATGTCTACAAACACACACACACTCAAACACACACATGAATATAATTTTTATCCAATTTAGCTATATTTAATATTGTGTAACCTCTGCAATTAGTTACATCCTGTTTTTTTAGTTTTAGTATAGTCATTAGTGCTAGCCATTTTGTACCCTAAGCAGATTTAATGTTCAAACAGAAAAACTTTATAGTTTTTTGAAATATCCACTCATTTTGTATTTGATGTCTGCAACATGTTCCAAAATAATTTACCACTATGTTACATCACCTTTCCTTTTAACAATAGTCACTAAGTGTTTGTGTCTGGGGTCTCCACTTCATAAAACAAAACACTGCAGGTGACCCCTTGGTATTAACTCAGTAAATAATAATTCAGATAATAATTCTGAATTTTCTACTGAGGTTCTTTAAAAATATATGAATTTGAAGGGCTAGACATCTGCATTACTATACAGTTTTACTTACATATTGTGCCTTTGGCCTATTCAAAATATCAGCGTAAAACAACTACTAAACTAAATAAATAAACAAATAAACACCAACACCTTCATCACAGTGAGAAATAAACAAATAAACAATAAACAAGGAAATTTTAATTAAGAAAAAGGGTGGAGACAAAGGCACAAGTGCTTGAAGTGGCATGTGCCCCAAGAGCAGTGTTTTTCCACTATAATTATGATAGTGAGTGCTCGTAGCCGCAAGCTTCCTGGGTGCAATGCTAGGGAAGCTCTCAAGATGCACAGAAAATGTGCTAGAGAAGAGGAAAAAGTGGAGAGAGGGAGTAATAAAAGTTTTCTATAAATTGCACCATAATCTGCAACATTCCATGCCTCAGATTACCTCGAGTCAAAGACCCTACCGCCTCACTGCTATTTGGTGCAGAGCATCTGTGTCCTATTATAGTAATGGTGCGACACTTGGTCTAGCATCACAAATGCTTTTAGTGCTGACCCAGTTGCGCCCATTTGTGTCTGATTATGTGTCCTTCCTCTGCCGTTGCCCTCTGGCAGAACGCCAGCCAGGGAGCAACCCTGGTAGCTGATATCTCACTCTTACAGGGTCACCCTCTAGGGACAGCCCCTGAGGTCCCAGACTCTGAATAGTAGGTCAATGCAAACTGACCTAATAATAAGTAATTGTTAATTGATACTTTATTCATCCCCGTAGGGAAATTCTTTCTCTGCATTTAACCCATCCAAGGCTGAACACCTGTAGAAGTGTGCTGCACTCTACTGAGGTGCATGGGGGGCAGTTGGGGATTGGGTGCTTTGCTCAATGGCACTTCAGCCATGACTTGCACCAGCAATCTCTTGGTCCCCAGCCCTTTACCCTATCCATTAAGCCATGGCTGACCCCAACTGACTTATAGCATTGGTTTGCAGTGCTATGGTGCTCTCTCTTACAAGCCCTAAGAAAGGGTGGCAATTAATGACATATCAAGTTGGGGGATTTCAAAATATGTCATCAATATGACAGCTGCTGCATAACCCACTGAAGTAGCTGTCACTGACGCCCAATGTCAGCCACTCATCATTAGGCCACAGAGGCAGAAGTAAGCATTGTAAGAATGAACTTAAAAATAAAAAACAAAATAGAAATTAGAAAAAGATGAGAGACTTAGGGATGAGTTCTCAGAGAAGCTCATGTCCCTGGAGTAGCACTTCTGGTACAGTGTTCAGAGCAGCAAACTTCCTAGGAGCAGTTCAAGTTATGCACCCAAGATTTCCTGAAAATATGGCATGGGAAGGAGAAGAGAAAAAGTGGAGAAATTGAGAGTGAAAAGCTTTATCACACAATAATCTGCTTCGCCTGTCAAAGACCCTACCGCCCTTCCACTGTTCAGTGCAGCATAATAGTGTGTCTTCAGGAGGGGTGTGGTGTGGCTCTGGATTCGCTGATAGTCCAAAAGCTTCTTCTTTTTCTTCTTCTTTTTAAAGAAGTAGTGATGCCAACCCCAGACATTCAGGATAATTCGGAGTGGCCCAGACTCAACACATATGCCCTCTTGCAGGTCCAAAATGTCTGATTTGTTGGAGCTGGACTCCAAATACCAGAGATTACCCCATCTCCCGTGGTTTAACATTTAATTGGAATGGAAGTACAGGAAGTGTTTAAAAGAAACAGCAGACAAAAGGCACACAAAAGAGTATGTGAGGGATTAAGGTGAGGATTGTGGCAGGTGAGGAAATGGCAGCCAGCCCCCCCGGAGATGCGCTGCGCACACACACATCCACAAACACACACAGATGTTCAAGCACACACACACACAGCAAGACAGAAACACAGACAGACATGAAAAGCCACAGCCCCTGTGCAACCAAGGGATTGATTTTAATCCCAGTCATGCCGCTCCCATTATTTAACGGGAACGGTGTGACACCAGGTCTATATCTGTTTTTCTAGAGCTGACCCAGGTGCACCTAATTGCACTTGATTGGTGCAGACTGACCTCTGGCATGAACTTAGGTGGTGGTACCTGTCCCCTTACACATATATTACTTTGTATTGCTTATACCTATTAACATGGTTTGCATATTTTTATACAAACTCGTTCCGAAAAAAGTTGAGACAAAGTACAAACTGTAAATAAAAATAGAATTTAAATTTACAAATGTCAAAAACTGATGTGTATTAACATTAGAATATAGACGCCATTATAAAATGTTGAAAGTGAGACATTTTTAAATTTCATGCCAAATATTGGCTCATTTGAAATACCGTGACAGCAATACATATCAGAAAAAGTTGTCCTTCCAGATATGTTGTCCTTTTGTCAATTGGTCCTCCAACTGTTCCTTTTTTGTACCTTTAACTTTTCTAGCAAAAGGTACAAAAAAGGACAGCTAAAGAACCAATTGGCAATAGGTCATTAATATGACTGGGTATAAAAAGCATCTTGGAGTGGCAGAGGCTTTCAGAAGTAAAAATAGGAAAAGGGACACCAATATCCCTAATTCTGCAACAACCTTATCTGTGAACACAATTCTGCCATTGCCAGCTAAAGTCTATAGTTGAAAGAAGAAGCCAAATCTAAATAAGATCTAGAAGCGCAGATGTCTTATCTGGGCAAAGGCTCATTTAAAATAGACTATGGCAATGTGGAAAACTGTTCTATGGTCAGAAGATTTAAAGTTCTTTATAGGGACGTTTGAAGTTCTTTATAGGGATTTTACCCCAATCCTCAAAACAGCTTTAACTCTGGGATATTTATGGGTTTCCTGACATAAATTGCTCGTGTAACTGTTTTTGTTGTGTCTGTTTGCTGTCTGCTGCAGCCGAGTGTGAGATGGTGTGTATAATGCAGGAGTATGGAGAAGTTGTATGTTGCCTTGGCAGCAGCCAGAACATCAACAACAATGCCATCTTCCTTCAGAGTGACATCAGGTCATGTGACCTCTTGATTCATTTTTATTTGCAAACTTCATTGGTAATTTCTCTCAAACTCTGTTCTTTTCTTATCCACAGCATTGCTTTGGAGCCACTGGTCCCCGTGTGCTGTCCTTCCGGTAATGAGGTCCATTCAAAGACTCGAAGCAAATCGAATGCTGTGAGTCTTAATCAGCTCTCCAGTGCCATATGTGGCTTAGCATGCACTGTGCAGCTACACCAGCAAGACAACAATGTGGTTATTAAGCTGATCAGACAGGTATACACACACACACACACATGGTACGTCATGGTATTCTAAAAACCTGAGTAATGCAGCTAATTATAAGCGAAACACTAACGGTAATCTTAGTGTATCTTAGTAGTGGTGGTCAAGACAACTTGCTGAAATGAGCATCAAAATGTGGAAGAAAGGTGATTTAAGTAAGTTTGACATGACATGTTTCTTGGTGTCTGACGGGCTGGTCTGAGTACTTCAGAAACTTCTGATCTACAGGGATTTTCACACAACCATATTTAGGGTTTACAGAAAATGGTCCTAAAAGAAGAAATATCCAGTGAGGGGGTTGTGTGGACGGAAATTCCTTGTTGATGTAAGAGGTCAGAGGAGAATCGGAGGACTGGTTTGAGATGATAGAAATGCAACAGTAACTAAAATAACCACTGTTTACAACTGAGGAATGCCGATCTTTTGAATCCATCTCTGTTGAAAGTATTCCATGGCGATATAGGCAGTTCTGAAGGCAAAAGACAGTACAACGTTCCAACAAGGTGTACCTAATAAAGTGGCCAGTGGTCTTATTAGTAACTGATAAATGCTTAATAACTAGGTGAATAACTTTATTTTCAATTAATAATGATGTATGTAAATGTGGGTACCACAGGCTCGTCACACCACAGCTGGGATCAGGAAGTGTTTCCTGTTTTTGCTCCAGTGTCAGATCTCACTCGTTCTCATACAGGTACCGAAACCACAGCAAAATTATCTCAAAATAAATAAATAGATCCAATAAATGGTCAATTTTTAAATATTATTTTCCAGTTTCCAGTACTGTTTCCAGTACTATTGTTTGCAAGTAACAGATGTTTGAGAATGCTCAAAACCTTTTATTGCTAATGCTTAGTGTTTGGGATTACAGCTTAGATAAGTGGAAAGGTAACTTGTCCATCCATTTGATGAACCAGCAACAACCTTTTCTGGGGTCCATTATCACAGGGGATGGGACTTTTTCCACAAGTAATAATTCGACAATAAAAAATGTGTTAGTCAGTAATAAAGGTATTTTGGATGTTCAGTATATTCTGTGTTGCTGTTTTTATTAACATTCACTTCTTTGGCCACATGTCGCAGGACTTGTTTAGTGAAATTTGTGCATATTTCCATGATACATGAGATGTTTGTGTGGTGATTGATGCATTTAGATGATTGATGCATTTACCTGATTGATATCCAATAATTAGGTAACAACTAGATTGTGTGTGTCTGTGTGTTGTTGCAGATTCTGGCATGTGTGTGCCAGCTGCCTCCCCCTTTGGCCACCAGTGATGTTCTACTTCTTTCATGTTGTTATTACCCATTGCTCAGGTATATTCACACATGCACACACAGGCACTTGTTTAAGGACCTTGCATTTGAGATTAGCTAAAAGAACAAATATGACAGATATACCTAGTCTTACATTTCCATCAAGTCAAACACACCCTCACACAAAGGTACAGTCTGTTTGCAGCTATATAAAGACCTTACATAAAACTGTATGATAAAATTATTCTCAGCAACCAGTTAGAAATTTTACCTGAACAGTGATCTTGGATTAAACAATGTCTCTGCACAAAATAGATTTTTGGAAAAACATGTGAACATGAAAACATAAAAACAGAAATAACAAGTTTATGTTGAAGACCAGTTTTATTTTGTTACTTTATCTGTCCAGCGTGTCCCTGCTGGGAAAGCCATCTGACAGTTCCATCATGAAGGTTCCTACTGGAAAAAATCTGAGATTCCTACCAAAAAAGGTAAAAAATAGTAAGCAATATTTAATAGCTAACTATATGGACTACTTACCACATTCAGTTTATATTTATCAGAAACTAAGTAACATTTAACGTGTAACTATTTAACCTATACAGGTATACCTCGGCTTACGCCGTTTCGAGTTCTCGATTATACATCTGTTTTCAAAAAAATATAGAAAAATAAAAATAAAGTTTACGTGATATTACTCAATTTTACTTCTGTCCACCACAAATATTTGAATTGTAAAATCACAAAAAAAATTATCTTTTTTTTTTATCTTTATTGTTTATCTACTACTCTCTCATTTTCATTCATTTGTGACCTTATGTACTGTATTTTACCCACATTTAAATGTGAAAACAATTAGCATACCTAGAAGAAATTTGAACAGGCAAATACAGTATTACATGGCACAGTATACTAGCAATAAATGCACCTGGCCTATATTAGCTATTTCTGTACAATATAATAATCTAATCTATTATTTAATATATAAGTATAATTACCTAATACATGGTACTTTGGTACCTAATAAAGTGTTACCAACAGCATTAATTTCTAGGAAAAGAAGAGTGGAAGGCATATAAATAGTTCAACAGGATATAGGGAAGATTAGCAAGGATGAAGTGAGGAAAGCTTTGAAAAGGATGAAGAAGGGAAAAGCAGTCGGAACTGATGACATACCGG
>JAOUQV010345321.1:0-20534 GCA_028565295.1 Aspidoras spilotus
CAAATTGTTGGCGCACGTCTTGCTGGCGCATCTGTGACCAAGACAGCAAGTCTTTGTGATGTATCAAGAGCCACTTTTTTTGGAGGAGCAAGTCAGGAAACGTTTCCCTCCACCAGCATCACGTAGTGACCTGGCCACTATCCTGCACTGTGCAAGACTTGTATGTGTCATTCCTAAGACGAATTGACGCTGTATTGGCCGCAACACCATACTAATAAATGATTGTGGTCTATAACCAGGTTTTCGAGTTATAGGGTAGCCGGTGCCCACCCAGCAACTTTGGGTGTCAGGGTAGAAACAACCATAGACAGGGCGCCAATCCATCATAGGGGGCACATTCACATACATTAACACACTAACGGGAAATTTAGCGACACCAGTTAACCTATCATGCATAAGCCACACGAACACAGGGAGGACATGCAAACTTCCAGAAATTTCCAGAATTGCCCCACTTGGGGCATAAAACCCGGGATCTTTTTGCTTTGAAGCTACAGCACTATTCACTGTGCCACCGTGCTGCCCCTGCAACAACACAATGTAACGCTAAGTCAGTCACACTTCTGTGAAATCAATCTGTCCAGGTTAGGGAGCAGGTTAACACTATGCGCATGTGACAGACGTGACAGAAAGTCTGAAGATGCCGTGGAAAACCTTCTGCTGCATGCAACATCCTCCAGCATGACCAGTTTGGCTGTAGGTCATTAATCGTGTAAGGAGGCATTTCTTTGGCGGGCCAAACAGCCCTCCATGAGCTAACTAAAGGTACACTGACTGCACTCAGACCCATTTTGAGACTATATGCTTGTGCAGTGGGCCCTGAGTCTTCTGATGCATGAAAATGCTAGACCTTATGTGGCTGAAGTGTGTCAGCATTACCTGCATGATGAAGGCATTAATGCTATGGATTGGCCTGCCCTTTCTCCTGACCAAAATCAAATCAAGCACGTCTGGGACAACATGTCTCATTTCATCCATTAACACCACTTGCACCACAGACTGTCAAGAATTTGACTGATGCTTTAATCCAGGTATGGGAAGAGATTTCTCAGGAGAACGCCTATTTCCTCATCAGGAGCATGCCCATGAATTATGGGGAGGTCATACAAGCATGTGGAGGCCACATACACACTAGTGAGCCTCATTTTAACTTGTCTTCCTAACGTTAGGAATTTCCACTAAAGTTGGATGAGACTGTAATGTGATTTCCCCCTTTTATTCATTTATTCATTTTCTATACCCACTTAATCTCAGTTTTAGGGTCACAGGGAATCGGTTCCCACACGGCAATTCTGGTCGGGAGGGCAGGAACAACCATCCAATCCATTTAACAGTCAAACTCCACACAGAAATTTCCTGAGTCGCCCCACCCGGGGTTCGAAACTGGGATCTTTTTGGTGTGAGGCCACAGCACTATACACTGTGCCACTGTGCCGCCCATTTTCCACTTTTATTGTGAATTTAATTCCTAAAAAATGTACATTGATCATTTTTTATTTTATTTTGTTCTTAACATATTTCACTACGTAATTAATAAAGATTTTGAACTGGAATGTTAATTCACTGAAATCTAGGAAGTGTCATTTTAGAGTTCCCTTTATTTATTGCAGGTGGTAATATCATAGTATGGGCCTGTCTTGCTGCACCTGAAGGTCTGGAGTTTATTGAGTATGGTGGTGGGTAATTTATTCTCTCGGTTTCTCAGCGATTATTGATAAGCATTACTTTATCTTTTCATGAGTTCATTTTGAGTCGGAGCAGAGTAAAAACATTTGATAGAAAAAATTTGGCGCATCATAAAACAGAATATACAACATAAATACCTAAGTCAGTTGAGCAGCTAGAATCCAGCATTAAACAAGGTGGGTTAATCTTCCTATCCCTCAACTTGAGCAACTTGTCTCCTCAGTCCCTAGATGTCTACAGACTGTTGTAAAGAGAAAATTGGATGTCTCACAGTGGTAAACATGGCCTTGTCCCAACTTTTTTGTGATGTGTTGTTGTCAGGAAATTTTACATAACCAAATTTTTCTCTTTAATTGATACATTTTTTTCAGTTTAAACATTTTATATGTCATCTACGTTCTATAATATTTAATAATTGCATTCTGTTGTTATTATTATGTCTGTTGCGGAGAGAAACACATATTGTTCTTTGAATTATTATTATTTTTATTATTAATAATATTATTATTTTCCTTATTATTATTCCACCTACATGAACGCGCATTTCTCCTCCTACAGTTAAAAAGGGATCGCAATCGTCACATATCATGACGACCAGGAATATATGTGCAAAGTGTGCATGTTCAAAGATAAAAAAAATTTCTAACTGGGTGCCCGTTTTTGTGCACAAAATTTCCCATTGACAACATTGAGGAGATTTTCGAACTGCCATAACTGCCAAATTTGACATGATCGGTCCCAACTTTTTTGTGATGTGTTGTTGTCAGGAAATTTTACATCACCAAATTTTTCTCTTTAAATGATACATTTTCTCAGTTTAAACATTTTATATGTCATCTACGTTCTATTTTGAACAAAAAAGTGGAATTTGTAATATTTAATAATTGCATTCTGTTGTTATTATTATGTCTGTTGCGGAGAGAAACACATATTGTTCTTTGAATTATTATTATTTTTATTATTAATAATATTATTATTTTCCTTATTATTATTCCACCTACATGAACGCGCATTTCTCCTCCTACAGTTAAAAAGGGATCGCAATCGTCACATATCAAGACGACCAGAAATATATGTGCAAAGTGTGCATGTTCAAAGATATCTAACTGGGTGCCCGTTTTTGTGCACAAAATTTCCCATTGACAACATTGAGGAGATTTGACATGATCGGACTTGGTGCCAGTCTGACCCGTCACGTCAAATTACACTTTGATTGCACCCTCCGTGCACTCCCTAGCATTGTTGAAAATTTACACCCTGTGATATACAAGATCATTCCACTCTAGCTTCACTCCAAAAAGGAGACCTGTTTAATGTGCGCATGCATGAGCACATACATCAGTACGGTAAGAAGAGGCAAACTGCTTTGGCTACAGATTTCATAAATACAAATGTCTAAAACAAATATTTTTATTAAACTAAGAATAAAATACAAATAGATTCATGAAAATGTCACATAATTTGAGATACTATAATAATTATAACTTAATTTAACATTTAACTGCTTAAAGACTGCATTTATACCAACGGATGCACCGTGGAAACACACATTGCAGTTTCTGGAGGAACTGGACTTTCTAGTTATTATTTCTAGTTTCTAGTTTTTAGTAACAGAGCGACACACATAAAGTTCTTTGATTTATTATTATTATTATTATTATTATTATTATTATTATTATTATTATTATTATTCCACCCATTTAAACGCGCCTTTCTCCTCCTTCAGCTAATCGCACAGTGAGTGTATACTTACAATGTTAAAAAGACCAAAGCCACTCTAGCCCCCACTATAGCAGAAGCTGTTTTTTTTTTTAAATAATTTCATTAAATCTTAGTAACATAAAATTATTTTAGTTTGATCTAAAAACTCCATTTAAACTTAAGAATGTAGAGACAGGTCTTCTCTATGAAGATATACAAAAATCTCATCCTAATGGCTAATGCTAATAGTTAATGCTAACCGCTAATGCTAATTGCTAATGCTGATTTCCATACTGTTAATTCTAACAGCTAATGCTAATTTGTTACAATGCTAAATGCTTTTAAGACAATTGCTAAAAACAAATGCTGACATTTGTAGCAATGCTATTGCTAATGCTAATTTATATTATCTAATGCTAATTTCTATGTTGGTGTTTATGCTAATTCCTAATCCTAATGGCTAATGCTAACAGATAATGCTACCTGGTAATTCTAATGCTAATTGCAATTGTTAATTGCTAATGCTAATTGCTAATGCTAATAGCTAATGCTAACATTTGTCACAATGCTAATTGATATTGGTCATTTCTGTTAGATAATGCTAATTCCTAATGATAATAGTTAATGCTACCCTCTAATGCTAATTGCTAATGCTACTGACAATTGCTAACAACAAATGCTAACATTTGTAACAATGCTAATTGTAACTGCAAATGGTAATTTATATAATCTAATGCCAATTAATGCCAATTTGTAATTGCTAATGATAATTCTAACAGCTAATGCTAACAGGTATCACAATACTAATTGCTAATGGTAATTTCTGTTAGCTAATGCTAATTGCTAATGCTAACTGATAATGGTAATTTCTAATAGCTAATGCTAATTGCTAACATTGGTGTTAATGGTAATTTCTAATCTTAATGGCTAATGCTAACAGTTAATTCTAAAAACTAATGCTAATTCTAATGTCTAATGCTAGCATGTGTTATAGTGCTAATTGATAATGCTGACTTCTAATAGTAATTTCTGTTTGCTTATGCTAATATTTGTGTTAATTATAACTGCTTATTATAATTCCTAATAATTACATTTAATGATAACTGCTAGTAATAACTGCTAATGCTAAAAGATAATTATAACTGTTAATGCTAACATGTGTGTTAATGCTAACTGATAATGCTAATATTTGTATTAATCCTAATTGGTAATTGAATTAGCTTAATGCTAGTGTACAATTTGTACTTTGTACTAACATTTTTAAATTAGGTTTGTAATTTTTAATCCACAATGGAGAGCGCTGGGTTTAATATTTAACATTTGATGTGCCATCTACGTTCTATACGCTAAATAAAATAAAAAATCTCTTGTTTTAAAAAAAGGGTGTGTGTGTTTGTGTATTTATATAATGAGAACAGAAAGACTGCAGGTAAAATGATTATTGTTAAGTGTTAAATGTCATCTGTGGCCATGTGCATTAATTAATTTATATATAATTATAAGAGACTACGTGACAATTTTCATTGCACTCTGCAATGTTCTAGCTGCAATACAGGATGTGAAACTGCACATATAGTGCAGAAAAGTTTTCTTTTACTTGTGCCTGTGCCGATACACAACACACTGAACTCTGAAGCTAATTAGTGAGCTGTTCGTCAGCCAGGTCGAGAGTTCTGGAGAAGGGGAATGTCATAAACTGCATTGAGAAGCTCCTATGGGATTTGATTTGAACTAACAGGGCCCCGGAGGAAAATTAGCAATATCAGTCAACCCTGGGTGTGTGTGCGTGAGAGAGAGATAAAAGAGGAGAGAGAGACTTTGACTTTTAAAATGCCTTCAATACATCAGTTTATTATTCACATAATAATCAATAAATAATTCGTTTTCCACAAATATTTAAAAAAATTTAAATTCAAAGTCAGTACATTATTTTCAACAACACACAGCACACCGTTAATAGCCCAGATCTTCTCAAACAAAACCATGTCATTGATTAGTGTATAGTAAGCAAATTTAACCGAGCAGTGACCAAACCCTTAAACATGTTTAATACATCATTATTTCCTCCTCCTTGTACAATTTGTTTCCTAGATTTGGCAGCTAGTTTTGCCATAGGTATTAAAAAAAGAACTGACACATGCCTCCTACCTTTAGTGTATACTGGTCCTAAAATAATAATTTGGAGTTAAAATTCTCCTTATAACATTCAAATCAAATAGATAACAGGTTAAAAAGGCCACAGAGATGTTAGGCACTGTATCAAAACATAAAACAAACATTCCGGTGGTTTACAAAAGAGACAATTTACTCTGAATTCTGTACCTAGATGTGCCAGATACCTGTTTGTGGCTATTGCACTATGTACAATACTCCATTGGAGGTCGGCTGCCTGCTTATCCAGTGGAAGCTTGTACAGATACCACCATCTGCCTTGTGAAGAGTTTGTGCCAAACAGTCCAACCCACTCTGTAAATGGTAGATCAGAGAGTTCCTGTACGTGGGACACCTTCACACAAGTGAGATACAGTGCCTTCTTCCCAACCAACTGCAAATTCTCCAGGACAGAGGTACTAAAGGACAGGAGACATCATCATGCCTTGCCTCATCAACTGCCGCTGTCACATTCAGCGCAGGAAAGGTATAACATATCAGTCAGTCCATGAATGAGCCACTTTGAATGAACACCCAGAGTGATGAAAGCGAATTAACTCAGACGATAAAATAAATCAGACAATAAAATTGTATTCCAGTCTTTATTCAGAGTTTGCCAGTATCCACAGAAACCAAATGTCCACGTTTTAAAATGATAAAAAGCTTTCTCCTGATCGATGGAGACCAAACCAACAGCATGTTCCAAGATTCTGCTCAGATCAGCAATGTCCCAGTTCAAGAATAAATTGTCCATTATTGAATGCTCTGGTATACAGTATGTCTGATCCTTATGTACAACAGAACTCAAAAAAAGTTTTTTAGTCTATTGGATAGACATTTAGATAAAATCTTATAATCCGTACACAAGAGTGACACCAGCCTCCAGTTTTTCAAAAGCATGATACTGGAAGTTTCCTGTCTTGGAACGATTCATGCACCCTTTTATATAAGTCTTCACTAAGCAGGATCCAGAAATGCTTAAAAAACTCAGACAGCAAGCCGTCAGTTCCTGAAGAACGACCAAATTAAAGTTGTGATGCAGCAGTTGTAAGTTCCTCTAGAGTGAGCTCTGAGAACAGTTTAGTCCTTTGTTCAGAGTCCAAATGCGGTAGGCTTTTGTGAGTATATCTGTTGCTGGTTCATCAACATTTTTAATTCTGCCTGGTCTGCAGTAATTGTTCCATCCGTGAGGTGCAAACAAGTCATTTGTTTATGTTGGGTCACTGATCTCTCCAGATTAAAAAGGAAAAAGCTAGGAGAATCCATATTCTTTAAAAAAGTAAAACAATATCTAACCAAGACACTTAATTTAACAACCTACATAGCTAAGCTGTTCTTCCTGTTCTGTAAAAGATAATTAGCACTGGTTTTATTATGTACCATCACTTCATTCCGCAATAAATTATTCTCTCGCTCTAAAACCCTAATAGTTTCTTTTATTGTAACAGATGAATGAGATAAAAACTGCTGACAGAAACATTTAATCTGACTCAAAATCAATTTTTTTTTCTTGCCACTTGCTCCAAAATAAACCAAAACCTTTACAGATGTCTTGGTTCTGCAATAGTTTAGGGTTAAAATGCCAGTAAGAATGTCCTGTCTTTTTGGGCTTAAAAAAACATTATAAATAAATTAAATGATGATCTGTAAATCCTACATGAACAATCTCAAATCTCATAACTATTTCATTGTATTCTTTAGAGAAATAAAAAAGATCCAGCCTTGCAGCTCTAACCTGATTATCAACCATCTTCACCCATGTGTACTGTTTTATATTCATGTTCTTAACCCTCCATACATCAACTAAACTTAACTCAGTTATCATTTTTGACAGGCATGATGCAAAGAGCAAATGAGGTTTCATTCCTACCCGATCTGCCCTATATATTACTGTGCAGTTCCAATCTTCATCTATATAAAATTGCTCCTCCCCCATCATATTGCCTCAGAACGTTCCTGTCTGTAAGCCTTCTACACACTTGTATCCAATATCAATATACATTAATAAAAGTGCAGATGAAGTCCTCAATCTCTGTTTTCACTAACATCACCGTACCCTTTACTACTGTGTACAGAGAACATTCACTTTTAGATTGAATGAAAAAAGACTTGTAGTAGATAGCAGCGGAATAACGGGAATAAAAACATCACTTAAAAAACATTACCGCTTTCATGAGTAAATCCACAAGCCTGCATCGGTTTACAAAAACTGCCAATGTGATGGAAAGAGAGTGACTCGGCCCCATCGTCCTGGAGCCCAGCCATTCCCTCAGTCGAAATAATTTTTACTGCATTAAAAAAATTGTTTCACTTTCAGTTATTAAATTTAAAACACCAAAGATGTGTAAAGTTTAGGAAAATGGAAAAAAAACTTTTTTTACACTCTCACTTCCAAACACAATCTTTTAAAACACATGCACCCTTCCCACTTCCCATCATGAAACAGAGAGAGAGAGAGAGAAAGAGAGAGAGATGGTTTAAAGTTGTGCAAAAGTTGAAAAACGGGGGGGAAGGTGGAAAAGTTGATGTTGATGATGATTATTTATAAGAGAAGAAGGTGGAAAAGATGAGAAGGATGATAAAGAAGCTAGGGAGAAGAAGGAGGAGCATTGTGATAATGATAATGATGAAGATGTAGCAAAGGAATAGGTCGGAAAGAGGAGTTTTATAAGGGTGATGATAATGAGGAGGAAGAAGAGGATATTAATGTCACAGGTGATGATGATTTAGAAAAGGAGGAGGTGGAATAGATGAGGATAATGAGGAAGGTGATCAGGAAAATTAGGAGAAGGAAGAGGAGAATAGTGATGATGATGGTGATGAAGAAAAGTTGGTTGAAAAGATGAGTAAGATAAGGGTGATGATGATGAGGAGGAGGATGTAGTTGATGATGCTTATCATGATGATAATGATGCAGAGAAGGAGGAGTATGATTATAATTGTGAACAAAGAAGAGGTGATGGAGGGCACGGAGGAGGGGGATGATTATGAAGAGGATTGTCATAGTGATGATAAAAGGACGAAGACTAGAATGATTAAAAAGATTAGGCTGATGAGGAGGAAAAGGAGAAAGGGACAGATGATGAAGACAATTATGATGATGATGATGATGATAAGTAGGAGGTACATGAGAATTATGCCAAAAACGATAATGAGCAAGATGAGGAAAGGAATGTCAGTGGTGATGAAGAAGAAGATGAGGATAATGATGATGAGGATGGTAATGAGGAAGAGGAGGATAACTGTGATTATAATAACGATGAGGAAGAGAGGAAGGTAGAGAAAGATTATGATGATGATGATGAAGATATGGTGCATGCATGGTGTCGCAGTGGGTAGTTCTGTTGCCTCCGCATTACAAAGTAATACATGCATGTTAATTGTTTATTAAGTTTAATTGTTGTTTCTAAATTGCCCATTAGGGAGTGAATGTATGTGACACTGTGTGTGAACACCTACGGTGGCTTGGTGCCCTCTCTACAGTAGTTCCTGCACTCTAGCCCAGAGTTGCCCGGTGGGAACTGGCTTCCCCCGTGACCCCATGTAGATTATTACTATTTCATGAATAATTGTAATGATGACAATGAGGTTGATAATGAGCATGAGGAAGGTGGTGATGAAGGGAAAGACGATTATGATGATGAAAAGCAAGATGAGAAGGAAGAGAAAATCAGATGCAGTGAAAATGTACCGTACAGGTAAACAAATCTGTTTATAATGTTATGCTGGAGCCTTCTATGTCAAACAGTAATCCCCATAGACTCCCACCCCCACACTTTTCATCATCCCCTACCAGCGAAACACCAGTCCACCTCTAAACAACTGCCCCATGCCCCTCCACCTCTCAGCATGCTATTTTTATTCTAACGATATGATGAGTAATTTATCATGGGCTCTTTTATTTGATATAAGTGAGGGGGCCAATGCGTGTGTGTGTATGTCCCAGGACACAAAAAATACTAAGATTAATGTGCAGGATCTCCAATATCCTGGTGATAAAGGACCATCGGATGACTTTAGTTGCTGAATCTTTACCTGCACAACAACCTCACTAACGTTATTACTGATAACGGAGAATAACTGCAACACAATGATACAATGACAGTCGGGATTGTTTTTACATGTGATGGTGTAGCTGGTACAATGTGAAGCAGAGTATCACCTGAAATAAAATAATGCCCTAGAAAGAGATCATTTGTGATTATTAATTCAACTGGTTGCTAAGCGACACACGCTTGATTACGATTTTACTCGGATAAGTTCAACACAATTCATTACAGTGTTTATTTCTATAGTGTGTGTACAAATGGAACTTTAATCAGATTTACATAAATTAAATACAGGATGTTATCATGAAGTTTATATAAGTTATCCCTAATGAACAAACCAGATAGAGACAGTGGCAAGAAAAAAACCCTAAGATGATAAGAAGAATAAACCTTGAGAGAAACCAGACTCAAAGGGAAACACGTCCTCATGTGGGTTACAACTGTTGATGAAACATTCTTTAAGAAGAATCTGTATATGTGTGTGTAGTGGTGAGAGTGTGCGAGTCAACAGGATGATCCCAGTAGAACTGGTCATTCCTCATGATGTGATGTGAGCACCTATAAGAAGTTGACCATCAGAGTAGATCAGGTGGGTATAGGTAGGGTTGCCAGGTATGACTAATGAAAAATTCATCTCAAAGATGTTCTATCGGGTTAAGGTCAGGACTCTGTGCAGGCCAGACTCATCCACACCAGACTCTGTCACCATGTCTTCATGGACCTCACTTTGGGCACTGGTGCACAGTCATGTCGGAGGAGGCCAGCTCCAAACTGTTCCCACAATGTTGGGAGCATGGAATTGTCCAATATTTTTGGTATGCTGAAGCATTCATACACCTGTGATCATGGAAGTGATTGGAACACCTAATTCCGATCATATTTGTCACTATATATTACACGCATGCAGCAGAGAACATCATTTTGGTCTTTTCAGGCGCTGACATTACCGACTTTTTCTATTTTGTTTCTAGTTTAATTACACATAAAGAGAAGAGAAGGAAGCTCTTTTTCTTCCTCTGTGGACGCTTTTGTTTATGAAAGGCATTGTGGACTCAGATTAGCTCCTCACTTGTATCACAGGGCAGTGAAATTGTTTAGGAATAACCACATTGCTGTGTTGAAATTTAGATTTTATTTAGAAAGGGAAAAAATCCTGCTGGAGAAACAATAAAAATTTGTCAATGGTTTTACACGGAAAGCTACTTTCTTAATGAAGCTGTGCACAAATGTGCCATGTTAATATAATCTTATATTACAATTAAATAACAATAAGCCAAACCCTAAACTGTAAACCCTAACCCCTAACCTTAATCCTGAACACAACGTAATCTTAACCCTATAACCTAATCTTTAACCCTAACCTTAGAACCTAAAGTGAAAGTATTCAATTCAACCATGCAGTGAAACAGAGTCTCCACGGCTGCCCACAGCACCCCACAGCCTCCACAGCTCCCTAGCGCATCCTGGACAAGCCTTGCACAAGGTCACTTCAGCCATATAATGACTTAATCACGGTACCAGGAATAAAACCCTCCCTGTGTGTTTCCTAATCACAAGCCATATGACTACCCACAAAAGCTTAACCATAACCCTAAACCTAAGCTTAACTCCTAATGTTGAACTTAACCATAATGACTGATGACAAAATTAAGCTTGATTAAGGTTGATTCTGTAGGAAAGACGAGTTATTGTGGATTGTGTGGTAAATAATTTGCAAATGAACAAAGGAAGACAGCTGTGCATTCCCGACTCTTGGCTCAGCTTATTAAGGGAATATGAAAATTGTATAGAGATAGACAAAGTGTTTTGAAAATGTAGAATTTGTCTAATAATTATATTGCCATTGTGCAGATCATTTTTGACTCAACACTTTTCTGCCTTTTCTTTGACCTTGTTGTTTTTTATTTTTCAACCCTTTTGCCCACAATAATGCATGTGAAGAACTATGGGAAGCCTGTCATCACTTGGTTGCCTCTTTAAATATAGCCTCAATGCAGAACCTATGAGAGAGAGAGATATGGTGTGAGAGATATAGAGAGAGAGAATCCATTGCCTTGTGACCTACGAGTGAAAGCAGAACACAAAATGACATAATGGTGAATCAGTCAGTTCTAGAAGATGGGACTAGGATCAACAATGTCTCAGACGTGTATGGCAGGGACGGGACCATAACCCTTAGCTAATACATTGCTAGAAGACACAGTGACAATTCTATGATCACACACACATTCTTGATTTTAGATAATGTCTCTTCCATTTTTTCTATGAGAACAATGACACTATAATACACTGCTATCGCCTCAAAGCAAGAAAGACCCTGGTTTGATCCCCTGGTGGGACGACTCAGGAAGTTTCTTTGTGGAGTTTTTATGTTCGCCCCGTGATCACACGGACATTTGCATGAATTTCAATGACAGATTAATTGGTGTCTCGAAAGTGGCCCTTAGTATGTGTATAGTATGTGCCCTGACTAGTTTTTTTTCTGGCCTTGTGATCAGAGTTGCCAGGTAGACACTGGCTGGCTCACAACCCCGTGTCGATTAAGTGGAAGAAAATAAATGAATAAATCAACGTCTTTTTTATGAAAGCTTAAAATACTGTATCCCCTCCGTTATGTGCATTCTTTTGCACTCGGCACTGAAAACTCTCGCGTGTTCATTTCTCGAAATCAGACTTGTCATAAATCATACATTTTCTTCTCAATACACACAAAATCATACCAAATCAATCCTGTCTCACACCCTTTCCTGAAATTAGCGATAGGTTAAACACTACTTCAATTTTTCTTATTTGTTCAGAGAGTGCAAAATCAGGCTTAAAACATTTAATACTGGGATGTTACCATAAGTTTGCTCACTCCATGATATCAGCCATAATCTCGGTCCCAAACATGGCACACGTCTTCAAGCACTCTTGTCATTTCTTCAAGAAATGCCCATCTAGTATTTTTCTGCATAAAAGTTTGTTGTGTTTTATTTGTAGAAGCGCAGCTGTATTATACTCAGCTAATAGGAACCCTACAGACCTTAATCAAAGTTTCAGTAGTGCTTGTGTGTGTGAGAGAGAGAGAAACGTGGAAAAAACATGGCCATGCATTTCCATTTTGCAGCGTAAGCATCCTTGTAAACAAGATCGTGGTAAATGCTCCAATTTCCGGCTCATATTCTGTGCGGCTAAAAATGTTGAATAAAAAATGCAAATACTGCTGCATAAATATCAGTGACAGAGAGAGAGAGAGAGATAGAGATTTTTTTATTGTCATCTTGACTGCTTAGCTTATATCGAAGACTGTGTGTGTGTTTACGTAGCATTAGATCTCTAAAAACACCAATCTATCATAGGGCATATGCACACACACACAGTCACACATTTACAAACTAAGGGCCATTTTGAAGACACCAATTAACCTAGCATGCATGTCTTTGGAATACGGGCGGAAACCAGAGTAAGCCGAGGAAACATGGGGAGAATATGCTAACTACACAAATATATTTCCACTGTTATCCAACCCTGGGGTTGAACCCTGGTTTTTCTTGCTGTGAGGTGGCATCACTACCCCTTGTGCCTATGTGCCACCCTACTATTAAATATATTGTGAATTATTATTACATAATAGGTGTGCCTTCAGAACTAGCAGCACTTTCCCATCTTTTTGCTCGAAACGAAAAATTAATGCAACTCTGAATTTATAGTTATTGTTTAGGTTCATTTTCAGTCACGAATTACTGATCACTTACACCTGTACCTCGCGCCTTTCCCAAAGGACCTTGCAAAGTATTGAACATTGTACACAAATTTACTTTGGCAGCATCTGAAATTGTGTATTTATGTACTAAACAGTACAAGAGACTAGTGCTTTCAAATGTGCAGTATGCATCAAAATAATAATAATACTTTCCAGCTGCATATTTATCCCTATAGGGAAATTCTTTCCCTGCATTTAACCCACCCGGTGCAGTGTGTTGCTCCCTACTGAGGCACACTGGTAGCCATGCTCAAGGGTACTTTAGCCATGACTTGCCTGGAGAGAGGATTGAACTGGCAATCTTTTCGTCTCCAGCCCTCTACTGCATCCATTAGACCACAGCTGCATCAAACAGTATGCAAAATGTACTGCATCAGAAGAGATTTTATAGTATAAGAACTGAGCTTATTCTTCTATCCCATAATGCATTTCAAGCAGCATTTGGAACCAAAGAGGAGCAACGGCAGAAAATGGATAGTCAACTATTTACAGGTGTTAGTAAGTTATAAGTAGATAAATGTGAAGATGATGAAAAATACCTAAAATATTACAGAATTGTGTTTCATTAAAGATTGGTGAGACTCTTATGGATGTGATGTATAAAAGCCCTAATTTCACCATGTGTAATCTTTTTATTTGAAATTATTTAATGTCTTAGTTTTTTAAATAATCTTTTTTTTCTTACAATAAAGACTTTTTATTAGTGTCAATCTGACAGAGCCGGAAATAGAGACGGATGGGGCATTTCACGGACCGTCGAGTCGGGATCTCCGAAGTCAGGAGTGGACTCATCCTGGGTAAAGCACTGACATTTGGTGGATGATTGCGATCGATGTGGGTGCTCTCTTGATAACACGCCACTGCCGTCTCTCTTAGCGGCATGTGCCAACAAGGTGAAAATGAAGTTGTGAGTGAACGTTGCGATGCGGCCCTTTAATTGATTTGGAATGAGCCGTTTCCCAATGGAGCCCATCCACTCGAGGAGAGCTCATATGTCAGGCAATGATGTATGACAGATAACAAGACACGTGGCTTGAACTGCAAGATTCCCGACACAAACACACACACAGACACACATACACATGCAGACGTATTTTGTTCTTATAGCTGTTGTTATGAACCGTGACCTATTAACAAACGAAACGAGCCAAAAATTATAATTACTCTGGATATATTAAATTGACTTTTGATTTTAAATTATTTGTAAATCAGACATGGCTTTACCCATGCAATAATAATTTTTAATCAACTTATATAGTGCCCTTTCCCAAACCCAAAGATGTATTACATATAAAGGTTAAGCGATTCTGGACTTTTTTTGCCAAAATGTGTGTAAAAATAATAAGAAAGTGGGAGAGTGGCACAGTGGCGCAGTGCTGTGACCTTACAGCAAGAAGTTAGTGTGTGTGCACCCTATGATGGATTGGTCTAGGGTTGTTCTTGCCTTCGTGCCCAGAATTGCGTAGAAACTGAGAAAATGTATAATTTTAAGAGAAAATTTTAGTTATTTAAAATTTTGTGACAACAACACATCTCAAAAAAGGTTGAGACAAAGTCATGTTTACCACTGTGAGATATCCTCTTTTTTCTTTACAACAGTCTGTAAATGTCTGGGGACTGAGAAGACAAGTTGCTCAATTTGAGGGATAGAAATGTTAACCCATTCTTGTCTAATGTAGGATACTAGTTGGTCAACTGTCTTAGGTCTTTTTTGTTATATCTTCCAGTTTATGATGTGCCAATTGTTTTTATGGGTGAAAGATCTGGCTTGTTTAATACCCGGACCCTTTATCTACGCAGCCATGATGCTGTTATTGATGCAGTATGTGGTTTGGCATTGTCATGTTGGAAAATGCAAGGACTTTTCAGAAAGCGACGTCGTCTGGATGGGACCTTGCTCTAGAACCTGGATATAACTTTCAGCATTGATGGTGTCTTCCAGCTGTATAAAGCTGCCCATGGCACACACACTAATGGAACCCCATACCATCAGATATGCATGCTTCTGAACTGAGCGCTGATAACTAATTAGGTCGTCCTTCTCCTCTTTAGTCTGAATGACACGGCCTCCCTGATTTCCATAAAGAGCTTAAAATTTTAATTTATGTGACAACATGACAGTTTTTCAGTTTGCCACAGTCCATTTTAAATGAGCCTTGGGTCCAGAGAAGACGTCTGTTCTTCTGGATCTTGTTTAGATCAAGAGAGTTTTTAGACTTAAGAGTTTTATCTGGCAACGACAGATGGCACTGTAAATTTCACAGATCATGTTCTCTGGAAATATTTCTGAGCCCATTTTTAATTTCCAATTTAGAAGCATGCCTGTATGTGATGCAGTTTAAAGGCCCAAAAATCACGGGCACTCAGTATTGTTTTTGGCCTTTGACCCTTACGCACAGAGATTGATGATATTATGCACTATATATAATTATATGTTCAAACGCTTTGCAAATTGACACTGTCAAAATCCTTTCTGATATTGCTCCACTAGGGGGACTGGTGATCCCATCTTTACTTCTGAGAGCCGCTGCCACTACAAGATGCTCTTTTTATATCCAGTCATGTTAATGACCTATTGCCAATTGTTCTTTCAGCTGTCCCTTTTTTTATACCTTTAAATTTCGAGTCTGTTATTGCCCTTCTGAACTTTTTTGACTGTTGCTGTCACGAAAAATTAAATGAGCCAATATTTGGCATGAAATTTAAAAATGTTTAACTTTCGACATTTGATATGTTGTCTATGTTCTATTGTGTTGTTGAATTCAGTTGCTGGATCTCCTCACTGTAGGCTAATTTATCGTTAAGACTGATGTGGCTAACTTGAAAAGTATATTTGATGAAGTGTGTAGTATTTACCATCCAGGTGGATCGGTGGGTGTAGGAAACTAGGTTGTTCAGCGCTCTATTGCAATGAAGTGCTTTGAGAATCTGGTTCTCAGTCATCTGAAGGCAGAGCTTCCACCGACACTGGAGTCCTACCAGTGGTGTCGTCTGCAAACTTTATGATTGTATTAAATTTGTGCAATGTTTAAAGTGTTTAAAGTGTCCCCTGGGGACATCAGACTGCCCAGTCTCACTGTTAGTAAAAAAAATCCAAGACCCAGTTACACATGGCAGTGTTGATTCCCAGGTCACTGAGTTTGGACACCAGCACAGTAGGGATTACTGTGTTGAATGCGGAGTTGAAGTTGATGAACAGCATCTGGATGTATCCATTATGATTGACCAGGTGGGTGAGTGAGGAATAAAGGCCAGTGGAGATGGCGTCTTCAGTCAATCTGTTCGAGATGTATGCAAACTTGTAGGGGTCCAGTGTCTGTGGAAGCTCTTCTTTCATATGACTGAGAACCAGTTTCACAAAGCACTTCATTACAATAAAGTGCTGAGCGAACTCATTTCTAACAGCCATAAATAAACCTGGAAACTCCATCACAGATACTTTTCAAGTTGTTATTCTGATATAACTCAAAAAAGGATAGGATTCCCCCCTGAGCTTGTTTTCTGCAAACGTTTCTTTCTCTAATCATCTCAGGGAGTTTTCCTGGCCACTGTTGCCATCCGGTGGTGGTGCAGTGGAAAGTGCTGTGGCCTCACAGTAAGAAGATCCTGGGTTCGAGCCCCTGGTGGGGCTACTTGAGACATTTCTGTGTGTAGTTTGCATGTTCTTTCCGTCTTCACGTGGGTTTTCTCCCGCATTCCAAAGACATGCATGAGGTTAGTTGGTGTCTCTAAATTGCCTGTTTGTGTGTAAGTGTGCCCTATGATGCATTGTCACCTTATCTAGGGTTGTTTTTGCCCTCTCGCTTAGAGTTGCCGGGTGGACGCCGGCCTTCCTGTGACTCTAGAACTAGAATTATATAAAATAAATAAATAATTGAATATTGCCGTCCGGCCTGCTAGTAGGGGAAAAATTCAAATTAATCTTTTTGAAGCTCATATTTATATTTATAAACTGTATATAATTTCTGTAAAGCTGCTTTGTGAAAATGCTCCATTTAAAAAAGAACTATAAAATAAAATAAAAATAAAATTTATCAAATTAAATCATCTCAAACCAGTCTGTCCATTCTCCTTTGACCTCTCACTGATCAACAAGGTCATTTTCATTCACACAACTGCCTCTCACTGGATATTTATCTTTTTATGACCATTCTCTGTAAACCTAGATATGGTTGTGTGTGAAAATCCCAGCAGATCAACAATTTCTGAAATACTCAGACCAGCACCCTCTGGTACCAACAACTATGCCATGCCTATGCAAAGCCACTCAAATCACCTTTTATTCCCCATTCTCATGCTCGGTTTGTACCTAGTAAGTTGTCTTGACCACCTCTACATGACTAATGTATTTAGTTGTGGCAATGTGATTGGCCTATTAGATAGAGTATTTGTGTTAACAAGCGATTGAACAGGTCACTTAATAAACTGTCCAGTGAGTACAACAAATAACAATTTATATATCAAAATAATCTGGGATTTGATTTCAAACAAATGTCGTACAAAAACCACATGAAGGAAAAACTAGTGTATGTGAAAAAGTGTGTAAAAAGTAAAATAAATTATATAATTTTAACAAAATATGAAAAAGGTGGATGAAGGTGGGAATGAAGAATAAATTGGGAAAATGGAGCAGGAGCTGGATGGGAGGTGGTCAGGATGGGGGATGCCTCTCTTCCATGTCATTAGAGAACTCAATGGTGGTTACCCCAAACCACAGCACTTCCCCCATGTACCTCATATTTATTTCCTATCCTTATTAATTAATTGAATTGTTGATCAGTCAATTGATTTGTTTGTCAATTGATTTAATTTACTTATCAGATGTATCAGATTCTGACAAGATGCTGGCAGATGTTGCTCTTGACGCAGTTAAAACCTGTTTGTGGTGTCACATGTGAGCTTTAACTTATCTTACAATGAAAGAGAGAGCGAGAGAATAAGAGAGAGAGACAGAAATTGCATACATCTGGCTGATATTTAGTGTGCTTTCTTTCCCACCATCCAAATTCTTGAACACTTCAGTCTTCTGATAGCACTCTTAGAATTTTAAAATAGCTCTTGCTCTGTTGTTCTTTCTCTTCTTCATCTGTCTTTCTCTCTCTCTCTCTCACTCTTTTCGCGTTGTCTGTCTCCTCGGAAGTACTGAATATAAGCTGCAAGCAGTCACGCAGCTGTTTCCATGGCAATATCTATCACAGAGAAAGATTTCTTAACCCTTTCCCTGATGGTTTTCTTGCTTTTTTCTTTTGCCCACGTGGTCTTTGCATACAGACAAAGAGTAACATCTCTATCTCTCTCTTTTTCATGCTATTTACAGTCAGCATGAGAGCAAAGAGCAAACATTCAACTCACATTCCTATATCTTCTCATCCAGATGTTTATCAGATAGAAACCAAATTATACCACATAAAAATGGCGGAGTCTGGCTGAGTGTGCTTCTGTAATGCTGTGATTTGTATTAATCTCCTTTGTGTGTGTGTGTGTAGATAAAGAGTTAGGTCAGAGAGAGACAAAGAGAGAGACAAAGAGAGAGACAAAGAGAGAGAGAAGATAGACTGGTAGAAATAAAAAGAAAAAATTAATATAAAAATATGAAAGAGAAGAGAGACGGAGAGGCAAGAAAAGTGAGATAGAAAAGAAAAAAGAAAGAAGAGAAAGAGAGAAGCAAGACAAGAGAAAGGGGGAAAGAGACATAGGAAAGGGTAGAGAAAAAAGAGAGAGCAAATAGAGATGAGAGAGTTCTAAAGAGATAGAGAGAGAGAGAGAGAGAAAGAGAGAGAGAGAGAGAGAGAGAAAGGTAATGGTGGTTTTCCACTTCTAAGTGTGTGTGTTGTATTACTTACTATCTTTCTGAGGACCAGGTCTAGGTTATACTCTTCAAAGTCAGGACTTTTAAATGAACATTTACTTTGGTCCTCACTTTGTTTATCTTTTTTACTGATATCACTGATGTCATCTCAGAGTGTATCTACATCACATTTGTTCAGAGTTCTGATTTTGTTCCAAATGTTTTACAGAGCAATGACACACTTGACATGTGCTGCCCATACCGGTGCTCTATATGTATTGTACCTTAATTATCTGATTGTTTGGTGGAAACTATAAAAATGTTCCTCAGTAACTTCTAGCTTTTACTAAGACTTCACTTTCTGGCTATTACACAAATGTGTGTGTGTGCCTTACACTTGGCTGGCAGTATGACAGTTCCAATAGGTGAGGCCATTACTAGCACAGCTGGTCCCTCAGCCGGTTAGTGACACATGGTGGGTAATGAAATGGTAGATGAGATTTGAAGTGTTTAGTGAACAGGGATGGTCCGCTGCCGTAGGCATCTCTTTGTGGAACCTTGGCTAAAGCTGAATCTATCTATCAGCTAATTACATAATAAATATCTATCTATCTATCTATCTATCTATCTATCTATCTATCTATCTATCTATCTTCTGGCCAAGATTCCAGAGAAGACTATTGTGCTTCTGGACCTTGTTTAGCTCAAGAGAGTTTTTTTTCTGGCAACGGCAGATGGCACAGTGAATTGTGTTCACAGATTGTATTCTCTGGAAATATTCCTGAGCCCATTTTGTAATTGCTAATTAATAAGCATGCCTGTATGTGATTCAGTTTAAGGGCCCGAAGATTGCGGGCACCCAGTATGGTTTTCTCTTGACCCTTATGCACAGAGATTCTTCCAGATACTGTGAATCTTTTGATGGATATTATGCACTGTATATGATAATATGTTCAAATTCTTTGCAATTTCACACTGTCGAACTCCTTTCTGATATTGCTCCACTATTTGTCTGCACAGAATTAGGGGATTGGTGATCTTCTTCCCATCTTTACTTCTGAGAGCTGCACTGTCTTGACCATCTCTACACGACACATGTATTGAGTTGTGTCAATGTGATTGGCTGATTAGATACGATATTTGTGTTAACAAGCAATTAATCAGGTCTAATAAACTGTAATAAACAACAAATAACAATTAATATATGAAAATAATATGGGATTTGATTTCAAACATCTGTCGTACAAAAACCTGACGGGGAAAACTAGTGCACTAGAAAAAGTGTCATTAAGTAAAATAAAAGCTATTATTTTAACAAAATATAAAAAATCTATCTATCTGTCTGTCTGTCTGTCTGTCTCCGCCCATTTATCTATCTATCTATCTATCTATCTATCTATCTATCTATCTATCT
>JAOUQV010345322.1:0-10423 GCA_028565295.1 Aspidoras spilotus
ACTGTGCTCTTACCCTGCTAATTGAACCTTCACACTCTGCTCTTACTGGTGCAATGTGCAATTAATGAAGATTGGCCGCCATGCTTGTCCAATTTAGCCATGAAACCTTCCAAACTAAAATCACAGGTGTTTCAGTTTCATTGTCTAACCCCTGTTGATGCTTTGTATGTTGCTTTATTTATTGCATTTTTTATAAAATTTTTCTTTTCTGATAAAAAAGTAATATTTGAAAAGATAATATGCTTTGTACTGACTTAATACTGCAGAATTCATAAATGTGTATGTTATACATCAAGGAACTGACTAGTGCTATGAATGATTTTAAATAAAAATCCGTTTTCAGTGATGTCTTGGATTCATGTTTATGAATGGCCTAAGATAAGTCACTGATGGATACCTTCTTAAATAATAAACATTGTACACTGAGGAATAGTTTTGTTTACAGGTAAAGAAGAATCTTAAAATCCTGCCAACACTATCGTTGGCTAAATGCCTTCATTTAATAGCATGTTGCTTACCAGTCACATGTTTCTGTGTTTCGGCAGAGCTAGTCTCTTGGAGTAGCTGCAAAGCCTGAGTTAATCCTCCTACACGTCGCACCTCCCCCTTGTTGGCAGAATTCTTGAAGACGAGGTTACGCAAGGCAGAGGCTGCCGTCAACTGGATCTGAGGGTTTGAGCTGCTAAGCAAGGACACTAGAGGTGCAATGCCATTTAGCTTCCTTACCTAAAAGAGAAGAAATATGCAGTTCGGATCATGGAGACTTTTACAGAGACTTTCCTAAATGTACATCAGGAGAGTTGTAAAGGCTGGCTATTTTATAATATGATATGATAACTACACATCATAAATATTGTTCACTTTCCAAGAATCCATGTCGCATAGGACTGAAACTTTTTAATGTTTTTATAATTTTAATGGTGAAGTATCATTTCAGAATTCTCTCAATAAACAAGATGTCCTATCTCTTTCACAGTCTTTCAACCATGTCTGCCCTCTGCCCAATTAATACCAGGGATATTGTGCGTCCTTTGAAAAGCTAGGTATTGTGAAGCCACATTCAACTCCATCGAAGCTGCATATAAGCATTTATATAAAGCATGCAATGAATCACTACAGGAACATATCTAAAATTGCTAAGAAGATGACTTTCCATAAACATTGCTGATTCTGATTAAAGCAGTCATTACATTGAACGCAATCTCTGTCTCTGTATCAATGTAAATGCAACATTTGCTATCTGTATTAGCAATGTAAATACAACATATTTGTGTATGTACACATTTCTGAGGTGGCAGCACTTCCCATGTAACCTTAGAGTAGTCACCTCTGGTCAAAAACATATATGGCCTTGACTGAAATGCTTTTCACTCACCTCTTCTCTGGCCTTTTCATTCGTATAGGTGTTGTGCTGAATAACAGAAGCTCCATGCAGCTTATGCTTTTCATCCCCTTGATTGATCCAGGTTATTGCATCTGCTAATGTAATATTAGACATGTTCTCTCCATTCAGCCTGAAAATAAATAGCACAGAAATGCCTTTAAACAATATGAACAGAGATCACTAATATATTGGAAGCAGGAAGATCAAGTCTTCTAACTTACCCATCCAGCTCATGCCTGGTCCTGCTAGCCACTGAAAACCTAAGATCCGAGTTGGAGTGGGCAGAAAGCGGTGGCCTGTTGATGGTATTGCTGCCCATGAACTGATTGCTGGAGGTCTGATAGTTGTTGTTGATCATATGAACAGGGCTGGCGAGTGGAGGTTGGCTGAAGCTCCTGTCCAGGCTTTTTGACTGCCTGTATCTCTGGCCCCATTGGGCAGTGCTAGTCTTATTGCCCACTTGAGTGCCATAGAGGTCAGCCTGGAGACTGGGTTGAGTTATAGCATAAGTGCTGTTGGGTACCATGTTATTTGAGACCCTGTTGTAGTTGGCTGACTTGGTACTTACACTCCTTTGCATTGCGCTATGCTGATGTTTTCTCTGGAAAAGCAACATTTAGCAAAAATGAATGTGGATATCCATAAGCTAGAGGCGTGGACAGCAGTATACATTTACTCATCACTAAAAACAACAATACTATAAAATAGATAAGATAGCAGACAAGAGGTTGTGCAATGTTTACATGTGCGTTTTGTAAAGTGCATACAGTAGGTAGATAATGGCATTTGTCTAAAATCAGATAAATCAATGATTCATTCATTCATTATCTACAGCCCTATCCACAAGGGGTTACAAGCTCTTCGGGGCGCAGAGCAGGAATGACCCTATACAGGGCTCCAATCCATCGTGGGGCACATACACACACAGCCAGACACACACATTCACACACTAAAGGCCACTTTAGAGACACCATTTAACCTAGCATATATGTCATTGAAATATGGAGAAATGGAGCAAACAGAGAAACCTAACACAGAAACAGACAGTACTACCGCTGTGCCACCGTGCCACCCCGGATAAATCTTAAAAATATATATTTTGATTTTTGTCATGGAAATCTCGCCACACCAGAACAGCCTGTACACTTTAATGACAATGTGGTTAATACAAACCCGATTCCAAAAAGGTTGAAACAAAGTACAAGTTGTAAATAAAAATGGAATGCAATGATGTGGAAGTTTCAAAATTCCATATTTAATGCAGAATAAAACATAGATGACATATCAAATGTTTAAACTGGGGAAATGTATCGTTTAAGGAGAAAAATAGGTGATTTTATAATTAGTGACAACAACACAGCTCAAAAAAGTTGCGACAAGGCGATGTTTACCACTGTGAAACATCCCCTTATCTCTTAACAACAGTCTGTAAACGTCTGGGAACTGAGGAAAAAAATTGCTCAAGTTGATGGATACAAATGTTAACCCATTCTTGTTTAATGTAGAATTTTAGTTGCTCAAGTCTCTTAGGATTTTTTTGTCATGTCTTGTTATATCTGAAAGAGATGTTGTCTGGATGGGAGCATATGTTGCTCTAAAATCTGTATATATACCTTACAGCATTGATGGTGTCCTTCCATATGTGTAAGCTGCCCATGCCACACACATTAATGCAACCCCATACCATCAGAAATGCATGCTTCTGAACTGAGCGCTGATAACAACTTGGATCGTCCTTTTCCTTTTTAGTCCTAATGACACAGCGTCCCTGTTTTCCATAAAGATTTTGAAATTTTGATACGTCTGACCACAGAACAGTTTTCCACTTTGCAACAGTCCATTTTAGATGAGCCTTGGCCCAGAACAGACATCTGTGCTTCTGTATCTTGTTTAGATATGGCTTCTTCTTTGAACTATAAAGTTTTCGCTGGCAACGGCAGATGGCACAGTAAATTGTGTTCATAGATAATGTTCTCTGGAAATATTCCTGAGCCCATTTTGTGATACATAAGCATGCCTGTGTGTGATGCAGTTGTTTGTACCTTTAACTTTTTCAGCCTATTATTGCTCCGTCCCAACTTTTTAGAGATGCAATGCGGTCACAAAATTTTACATGAGCCAATATTTTGCAGGAAATGTCTCACTTTTGACATTTGATATGTTGTCTATGTTCTATTGTGAATACAATATCAGTTTTTGAGATTTGTAAATCATTGCATTCCGTTTTTATTTACAGTTTGTCCACTTCCTCCCAACTTTTTTAGAATCGGGTTTGTATAAGGTGTGGTAGAAAATGATGTCAAAACTATGCAATTTTCTACAAAATAGTATTATTATTATATTATTAGTATTATAAATTATTAATATTATTATTATACATTCTCGAAGAGTGAGTGTTCTTTTACATACTGTATCACTGCATAACACAGCAGTCTCAATACCTGCCATATTCAACTAGAAAAATGTGAGGGGATTTACTAAGTCTACTGTCTCATTCATTTTTTTGCAAGTATCCCAAAATGTATCCATTTGATCAACTAATGCCACGTCATGTCATGTGCCATCATTGCATGGCGATAGAAGTAGACAGACAGAGTATCTTAATCGCTTGTCAGCCCTTGCAGCCCAAGGGAATCAAACCCCTGTTACTACTGCTCATGTTTTTTTTTTCAGTAGCTCACTCTATCAGCTGATTAAGGCTGTGATTAACAAATGTTACTTGAATAAGATTAATGAGAGCTCACGAGAACGCACTAGTGATTCATTTCTAAACGCTTCACACCAGGATCATGTTTTCTCACATTCCCTATACTACTGATGTACCAAGGAAAAACATTTCATAAGGAAATGCTCATGCTTTTAAAAGATACAAAACATGCCCAATACAACAGTTTCTGTGTGACAGTGTTTTAAGCCTTTTTCCGACATACACACAGTGCATAGATACACAGCGCTGTAGAAGACAGCATTAATATCTACAAGAACATGTTGACACAACTGTCTGTGTCTATAAATGTGCAAAAACCATTAAGTAAAAGAAACACCAAAAAATAAATCTGATTCTAGTGTTTAAACTTGAAGTCTGCAGCCAAAAATCCCATCAACATCAATATAATGCTAATAAAACTAGTCTATAAACTGTAAACCTAACGTACATTATAACCACTATAACACTAATCTATACTGCTACATCCTCATTAACACTAATACATCTCGTTTATAACATTATAACTCAGAAACAACACTATAACCATAACATATGGCACTATCTTCTTCTTTTGGCCTTCTCCAATTTTACAGGGGTCACCACATCAAATCGTTGACTTGGCACTATAACACTAACATATAATAACTCTATTTATTATGCTAGAACAATGAAAAATATAGCTCTATATCCATAACATATAATAACCGTTATATATAATAACATTTCTATAATTCTATAACCCTAAAATATAGCACAATAGCCCTAACATATAATAACATTATTTAAAAAGGCTATAACCCTACAATTTTCAATATAATCCTAATATATAATAACATTAATTTAACGCTATAACCCTAAAATTTGCACTAAAACCCTAATATATAATAACATTATTAATAACATTATAACCCTAAAATATGGCACCATAACCATATTCCAAAAAAGTTGGGGCAAAGAACAAATTGTAAATAAAAATGGAATGCAATAATTTACAAATGTTAAAAACTGATATTGTATTTACAATAGAACATAGACAACATATCACATGTCGAAAGCAAGCCATTTCGAAATTTCATGCAAAAAATTGGCTCATTTACAATTTTGTGACAGCAACACATCTCAAAAAAGTTGGGATGGGCCAATAATAGGTAAAACCAAAAGAAAATTGCAACGTATTAGGTCAATTGGCAATAGGTCATTAAAATGTATAAAATGGGCATCTTGAAGTAGCAGTGGCTCTCAGAAGTAAAGATGGGAAGAGGATCACCAATCCCCCTAATTCTGCGCGGACAAATAGTGGTGTGATATCAGATAGGAGTTTGACAGTATAAGATTGCAAAGAGTTTGAACACATCATTATCTACAGTACATAATATTAAAATATTCAGAGAATCTCGAAGTAGCTCTGTGCGTCAAGGCCAGAAAACCATACTGGGTTCCCCGTGAACTTCGGGCCCTTAGACGGCACTGCATCACATACAGGCATGGTTCTGTATTAAAAATCACAAAATTGACTTATAATGGAAAAGCTAATGGAATTAATATTTACAGAGAACGTTATCTGTGAACACAATTCGCATTGCCATCCGCCGTTGCCAGCTAAAACTCTATAGTTCAAAGAAGAAGCCGTATCTAGATCTATAAGCGCATACGTCTTCTCTGGGTCAAGGTGGAAAACTGTTCTGTGGTCAGATGAACCAAAATTTTAAGTTCTTAGTGCAAATCAGGGACGCCGTGTCATTCGGACTAAAGAGGAGAAGAACGACCCAATTTGTTATCAGCGCTTAGTTCAGAAGCCTGCATCTCTGATGGTATGGGGTTGCATTATTGCGTGTGGAAGGACACCATAAATGCTCAAAAGTATAACCAGGTTCTAGAGAAACATATGCTCCCATCCAGACAAAAAGACAATTCCAAACCACATACTGCATCAATTACAGAATCATGGCTGCATAGAAGAGGTTCAACGAACATAGCAACCAGCGGCAACATGTGACTGCTCTTGTTTACGGGGCGGTCACATGAACCAATCAACAACAGCTGGTTGCAATTCAGCGCAGTGATTGACTGTGTTATTTAAGTTGAGTGGTTGTTTAGTTCAGTGCGCGACATTATAACTTTAACTTTATATGTAAAACTAAAAGTAAGAGTAAGCGTAAAAGTATGCTAAGAGTTTATTTTTAAAAGTATTATTATTAAAACCTTCTCCGCATTTACTTCTGCCTCGTCCTGTGGAGTTTTGTTACAACTATAACCCTTATATATATTAACAATATTTATATTGCTATAACCCTAAAATATATCCCTTATATATAATAACACTATTTTCAACTCTATAATCCTAAAATATAGCACTTTAAAAAGAAAAATGGAAAAAATTTGGTTTGGATTTCTTGGTTGAAACTAGTAGTTATTTAAGTTACTGCTGTCTTTCTATCATTTACAACCAGTTTGCCCATCATACTCTGACCTCTTACAACAACAAGGCATTTTCATTCACACAACAGCCGCTTACTGACTATTTTCTATTATTAACCATATCCAGTAAGGAATGCCAGTATATAAGCAGGTTCTGAACTGGTTTGTTGCCACATGGCACCAACAACCACACCATATTTAAGGTCATTTTTTCCCATTCTGATGCTCGGTTTGCATTTCAGCAAGTGACCTGGACGACCTTTACATGCCTAAATACATCGAGTTTTGGCCATTGAATTGGCTGATTAGACATCTGCGTTAACAAGCAATTGAACAGGTGTTCCTAATAAAGTGGCTGGTAAGTGTGTACATGTCAGTAATATGCTCTACATGGAACCAGTGTGTGTACTGTAAAAGTAGTCATAACCAAAATTCTTGCACATTGAAATAATTTTAGGGTAGAAAAGTGGGCAATGCTGTCACTTCACAGCAAGAAGGACAATCCCCGGGAGATATGAAATTTCTATGTGGAGTTTACATGTTACATGTGGGATTTCTCTGCATACAAAAGACATGCATGCTAGGTTAATTGGTGTCTCTAAAGTGACCATATCTAGAGTAGTGCCCTGTCTAGGTTTTTTCCTGCCCTTGCACCCAGAGTTGCCAGGTGAGCACCGGATGGCCCGCGCCACCCATGTAGATTAAGCGGAAAAAAATATATAAATAAATGAATGAATAAAATAAGTTTAGATTTCACAGGTTAAGTGTTAGGATGTTCTAACTAATGAAACTTACTGTTCTGGCGTGTCCGTTTGCCAAGGTGCCATCAAACACGAATTCTGATCCATTTAGAGTAGCTGAGGGAAACTTGCTTTCATAAAATATGTTGTCACTCTTGGGGCCTAAATAGAGAGAAGATTGCAGAAGTCAACCTGTTTGCACATAATGTATCATCTATATAACGTGTATATTAGGATTTTGCAACCTGAGCAAATAATCAAAAATGATCCAGTATTTCATGACGAACTATAATATTAGCACAGACATACGCAATACATATTCAATGCAGACGCTTGATTTTGGTTATGATGCTTTCATTCAAAAGTGTCATAGACTCTGTATATGGTGTTATATATAAGGCATACACGGTTATAGAATGGGGTTATAGTGTTGTAGGATAGAGATTTGTTATTATATATTATACATGCCTGTAGCCAGGAGAGGTTTAGGTAGTTATAACCATCTCCACTGCCGAAAGTCTAGAAGTTATTTTTTGTATTAAAAATGCTTTTTAAATAGTATAATTATAAAAAATCATTTCAAACCCGTACCTAATTCAAAATGGTCAAAAATAATCTAAAACACTAAAGTTCTATAAAAATTACAACTCTGTATTTAATACAGGATGAGTGGAATAAGTGCAAAAACAAAAATAGGCTGGCAATGGGCTGTTATAGTGTTACAGACTACTATTGTCTTATTTATTAGAATTATATAATGGCACTGCAGTGGCGCAGTGGATAGTTCTGTGGCCTCAAAGCAAGAGGACCCGGGTTTGATCCCTGGGTGGGGCAACCTGGGAATTTCTGTATGGGTTTTCTTCGGGTGCTCCGGTTTCCTCCCACAGGCCAAAGACATGCACGGTAAGTAAATTGGAAATGCTAAATTGACATTCTAGGTAAACTGGAGAAGCTTAATTGTCCGGTCCTAAGCCCAGAAGGGTGAGGGTTGCATCAGGAATGGCATCCGGCATAAAACATGTGCCAGATCCTAATGTGAGGGACTCGCTGGTGACAGGGAAAAAGGCAAAAGAATAAAAAAAATAAAATAATAGTGTTATATAGTAGAGTTTATTGTTAATGTTTTGTTTTATAATTCTGATGGTGTTATATATTAGGGTTGTAATGTTTTATATTAAGGATGCAGTTTTATATATATGAGGGCTATAATGCTATATTTTAGGGCTATAATTTTATAAATAGTGTTATTTTATGTTAGGGTTATAGTGCCAAATCAATGATGCCAGTTGTTCACCGTGGCAACCCGATAAAAGGGAGAAGGCCGAAAGAAGAAGATAGAGACGTATGTTAGGGTCATAGTGTTATTTATTAGAGTTATAATGTTATAGACAAGATCTAATAGTGTTATATAATGAGGATATAATGAAGTTGCATATATTAGTGTTATAGTGCTATACAGTGTTGTATATTAAAGTTATAGTGTCACAGACTACTGTTATAGTGTTATCGCTATTGTTAGGCTTATAATGTCAGATATCAGGGTTATATGCTATAGCGCTTAGTGTTATAGACTAGTTCTATTACTGATATATAATGAGGATATAGCAGTATAGATTAATGTTATGTTGCTATATATTATGGTTACGGTGTTATAGACTAGAATTATATAGCATTATAGACTAGTTAAAATAGTGTTATATAATAAGGATATAGCAGTATATATTAGTGTTATAGAACCAAATGTTAGGGTTATCGTGCTATAGACAAGGATTATATTACTATATTTAAAGGATAGAGTATTGTACATTTGGGTTATAGTGTTATAGATTTGTGTTATATTGCTATATGTTAGGTTTATAGAATATATAAAAATATTATATTATTATATATTATGGATACAGTTTTATATATTAGAGTTACAGTGTTATAGAGTAAGATAATATTATTATATATTAGGGATGCAGTGTTATAGACAAGTGTTATATAATTATACAGTTAAAGTTATAGTGGTATAGACTAGTTCTATTAGTGTTATATAATGAGGATACAGCAGTATAAATAAGTGTTATAGTGCTATATGTTAAGGTTACAGTAATATAGAATTAGATTATTATATATTAGAGATACAGTGTTGTATATAAAGGTTACAGTTTTAGAGACTAGGCTCATAGTATTATATAGATAGGATATAGTATTGTATATTATGGTTATAGTGTTATAGACTAGTGTGTGTTATATAGGTGTGATACAGTGTTTTATATTAGGGATATAGTGTTATAGACTAGTGTGTGTTATATAGTTGGGATACAGTGTTGTATATTACGGTTATAGTGTTATAGACTAGTGTGTGTTATATAGTTGGGATACAGTGTTGTATATTAGGGCTATGGTGTTATAGACTAGTGTGTCTTATATAGTTAGGATACAGTGTTGTATATTAGGGTTACAGTATTATAGACTAGTGTGTGTTATATAGTTGGGATACAGTGTTGTATATTAGGGATATAGTGTTACAGACTAGTGTGTGTTATATAGTTGGGATACAGTGTTGTATATTACGGTTATAGTGTTATAGACTAGTGTGTGTTATATAGTTGGGATATAGTGTTGTACATAGGGTTATAGTGTTATAGACTAGTGTGTGTTATATAGTTGGGATACAGTGTTGTATATTAGGGTTACGGTGTAATAGACTAGTGTGTGTTATATAGTTGGGATACAGTGTTGTATATTATGATTACAGTGTTATAGACTAGTGTGTGTTATATAGTTAGGATACAGTGTTGTATTTTAGGGTTATAGTGTTATAGACTAGTGTGTGATATGTAGTAGGATACAGTGTTATATATCAGGGTTATAGTGTTATAGACTAGGTTGTGTTATATAGTTGGCATACAGCGTTGGTTCGCCGTGTTATAGATTTGTGTGTTATATAGTTGGGATACAGTGTTGTACATTAGGGTTATAGTGTTATAGACTAGTGTGTGTTATATAGTTGGAATACAGTGTTGTATATTACGTCGTAGAGTTATAGACTAGTGTGAGATATATAGTTGCGATACAGTGTTGTATATTAGGTTGTAGTGTGATAGACTAGTGTGTGTTATATAGTTGGGATACAGTGTTGTACATTAGGGTTATAGTGTTATAGACTAGTGTGTGTTATATAGTTGG
>JAOUQV010345346.1:0-10423 GCA_028565295.1 Aspidoras spilotus
TGTGTGGAGTTCTGGTCTTCCTGCTGTCTGCGTTCTTGCTAGCAAGATTTCGGATATGGGAAAAATGCGGTAAGTTCTTAAACGATTCCACTCCATATAGCCGTACTGTACTATACTGTACTATACTGTACTTTACTGTACTTTACTGTACTGTACTTTACTGTACTGTACTGTACTATACTATACTGTACTTTACTGTACTGTACTGTTCTGTACTGCACTATACTGTACTGTACTTTACTGTACTGTACTGTTCTGTACTGCACTATACTGTACTGTACTATACTATACTGTACTTTACTGTACTGTACTGTACTATACTATACTATACTATACTATACTATACTGTACTGTACTTTACTGTACTGTACTTTACTGTACTATACTATACTATACTGTACTTTACTGTACTGTACTGTACTATACTATACTATACTGTACTGTACTTTACTGTACTGTACTGTACTGTACTTTACTGTACTGTACTTTACTGTACTATACTATACTATACTGTACTTTACTGTACTGTACTATACTGTACTGTACTGTACTGTACTATACTATACTATACTGTACTTTACTGTACTGTACTGTACTTTACTGTACTGTACTGTACTGTACTTTACTGTACTATACTGTACTGTCCTTTACTTTACTGTACTTTACTATACTATACTGTACTGTACTATACTGTACTGTACTGTACACACGATATGAATGAAGATGAATGTAGAAATGGAATGAAATGTACCAGGGGCGGCGCGGTGGCGCAGTGGTAGTGCTGTAATGATTATTAATAATAGCAACGATTAATAACAACAATAATAATAATAATAATTTATAACGTTATCTGCAAAGTTTAAATGTTGGCTACAAGACGAGTGAAACGGAGACATTGACATATTGTGGAGATGTGAAGAAACAAATGTAAGACCTTCTAACTCACATCATCCTACACCTCCTTACTGATCAGTGACCTCCCGGTGAGAGTGTGTACGTTTCAGATCAGATGCTCTGGATAGGTGAGCAAATACTTTTGGAAATATAGTGTATGTTTGCACACAGCAGAATTGCTCCTCCGCATTAAACCCAACCGTGCAGTGAAACACACATATATGCACACACAAGTGAAGTGAGCCCACATGCCTGGAGATATGAGCAGCCTCCACAGTGCCCAGGGAGCAACCAGGGGTTCAGTCGTATCATGACTTGGTGGTACTGGGAATTGAACAGAGGATTCCGGTTGCAATGCCGGTTCCTTAACCCCAAGACTACGACTGCCCTCATGCACAACACACTAAAGAATAAGATCGATTTGTCCAATTTAGTCACAATTCCATCCATGTGAATAAGTTCTTTTGGGTGTTTTTGGGCAAAATTTCATCAAAATGTAATAAATGATGCTCCACGTACGTTATATTATAGTATGGAAGGTAGTAATTTAACAGTAACATGACCTGGTCTTATATTCTTCCTGTCACAGAGAAGGCACATAATCCTAGGAAGCTGGATGGAACTGAAACAGAACTCCGGGTGTGTCCCAGATTATTCCCAATCTTTACACACTACTTGGCTAAATGTCGGTGGACATGTGACCGTTACATTCATCCTCATGACATTTCCTGCTATCATCACAAAACTGGAAGCACCCGAACGTGAACGATGTCTTTCTATGCTAAAGTGGTGGTATAGAAGGTAGCGCTGCTGCCTCTTATCAAGAAGGACCCTGGTTTGATTCTCGAGTGTGTTTGTCCATGGTTTATGTTGCATCATTCAATTGTCCTGGGCCATTTTTGTGTGGCGTTTGCATGTTCTTCTCATGTCTGTATGGGTTTACTAGGCAAATAGCTGTTGCGCTGCGATCTGTATTTCCAGCTGACACGAGACTGGGAAACTCGGGTCACTTGTCCATATACCACATCTGTGCAGCTGACCGGAACGGGGTGATGACGGTGTATTATGATACTATATAATATAGCACTTCTCTGACAAACTCCACTGTAGGTGGAAATCGGTCCTTCTCACATGACATCAGTGTCCAGATCCAACAATCCTTATAGCTTATACAGAATATGGTTGTGATGAGCAGGTGTCCATTTACTTTTGGCTGTATATACATCCTCGATTCCATAAAAAACTGATATAAACAGAATGCAATGATTTCAAATCTCACAAGCCCATATCAAAATATTCTTCTCCTGGCATTGCCACCTTGCCATGGTGGAGAAGCTTGAGTGTTCCTTTGAGTCTAGGAGCGATACCTTCTGGAGTAAGGTCAAAGAGGAGGTTCCAGACAAAGATCGATCACAAAACCACTCACCGGGACCATAAATGTGGGTTGCAGCATGGTTCTGAGGTGTGTGCCAGGGTTAGTCTAGGACAACATCGAGTCGACTGCGGAGCTGACTGGAGATTGCGGCTGTCAGAGAGTCTATTTATTCCTCAAAGCAAGGCGATGATGTCATATGACATGACCTTTAATTATTCGCTCAGCTCAGCAGTGCTGACTCTACATTTTGTTCCATCATGTGCCAAATGTTTTCAATCGGTGAACGTTCTGGACTGCAGGCGGGTCGGTTCATGCTGGGATTGTTATTATGGAACGTCATGCGGTTGTGATGGGTGCAGTATGTGGTTTAGCGTTGTATTGCTGAAATATGCCAGGTGTTCCTGGCATAGATGGGAGCATGTGTTCTGAAACTTCTTCCAGACTACACACAACCTGTAGACTACAAGAGACAGTAAGTACAAAGCTTAGCTGTCATTATACGAAGGGCATAGTTAGTGCTCCAGTAAGTGCACTTGTAAGAGGTAAGTCTTCTACCCACACAGTAGGCATCAATGCCACCCCATTCTATCAGAGATGCCGGATTTTGTGCAATTATAACAAGCACAATGGCTCCACTACTCTTTAGTACACAGGACACAATGTTAGTAGTGTCCAAATAGAATTTTGATTTGACCATTGTTTCTCAATCCTTTTCACACGAGCATTGACCCAGAGAAGACAGGGGTGTTTCCGGGTCGTGTTGACATGTGGCTCCTTCTTTGCATGATAAATCTTTTGCTAGTATCCGAAGGCGATGATATCTGGAAGTGTTCCTGAGCCGGTGACGTGATTTCAAGTACAAAATCATGTCTGTTTTCAATGCAGTGCTGCTTCCTGAGCCCCTGAAGAACATGGGCACCCCCTTTGGACATCTCTCAATGCTATTATGTACAAAGACTCTCCTGTAGGGGCAACATTACAATGGGGACTGGATTATTCTGAATTCTGGATTATCGTAGGGCTCATACACAGTCTCACACACACATTTACACACTAATGGCCACTTTAGAGACACCAATTAACCTAACATGTCTTTTTTTTATGTGGGAGGAAACCCGAGCACCTGGAGAAAACCCAGGTAGTTCTTGCTGTGAGGCAACAGGTCAGCCCAATGCGCCACTGTGCTGCCGGCGTTGGACATGGCTAGAGAGTTTACCAATAATCAAATTTTCACAGATTTTTAAATCTCTCTCTCTTTCTCTCTCTGAACTACTAATTTTATACCCAGGCATGTGACCGGATTACAAATTACTCATCTATCTGCCTCTTATTGGTACCTTTTTTGCCCCTACCCCAGCATTTTTTGAGATACCATCAGGTTCAAAAGCAGCTAATATGTTTTCCATTTCAATAAAATACTAAAAATGTCTCGCAGCATCTGATCTGTGCTCTATTTTCTACACTATTGTGAATAACATATGGCTTCATGAGATTCTAAAATCATTGTGTTCTGTTTTAAACAGTGTCCCAACTTTTCTCGAATCGGGGCTGTAACAAATCGAATTGAGCACAATTTGTGAATGGCTAATAACAAACTGCTAACGTGTTGTTCGTAGGTAAGCCCAAGGAAAAGTGGAAGCTGGAAAACTCTTCTCTCATCCTCCTGAACTCTGTTGCCCATCAGGTCCACGTGTTGTAACTGAGAATGACTGTAAAATAACGTCCAGGAATAAGAAAACCTGAAGATACTGAAGAGAGGAGTGTGTGTGTGTGTGTGTGTGTGTTTTCATATAGATCAAAACAATGTAAAAAATAAACTTACAAAATGCTAACAATCATATTGCCAGCTGTATTATGTATTTTCTTCCTCCGCCTCTCGGCTTCGCATTGCTGACCTGGCACATGTTGTCTGGGGGATGCCCATCCTGACGCAACCTTCACACATAGGACTGGACAATGTAGCAGCTTCAATTCACCTAGCATGTATGAAATCTGAAAAAATAACTGCCACCAACTGTAATCTCTATTGGCGTAAAATCATGTTTTAGCTAGGGTTGCCAGGTGTCCCGGTTTTTAATAGTGTGTCTAGGAAAATGTAGTCTACCTAAAATGTCCTGTTTTTTATATAACGTCAACTTTAACTACAGACCTCCAAACTTCATGTGGCCTTGCTCAAGAACAGTGCACAGAGAGCTTCATGGAACGGGTTTCCGTAATCAAGCAGCTAAATCTGTGAATCATGGTAGGTGAGCGAATACTTTTAGAAATAAAGTGCATTCAGCTCATAGCTCTACATATTTACCTCATAGCTCTACACATTTACCTCACAACTCTACACATTTACCTCACAGCCCTACACATTTACCTCATAGCTCCACACATTTACCCCATAACTTTAAACATTTTTCTTATAGCTTCACACATTTACCTCATAGCTGTACACATTTACCTCATAGCTCTACACATTTACCCCATAACTTTAAACATTTTTCTTATAGCTCCACACATTTACCTCATATCTCCACACATTTAACCCATAGCTCTACATATTTACCTCACAACTCTACACATTTACCTAACAGCTCTACACATTTACCTCATAGCTCCAGACATTTACCCCATAACTTTAAACATTTTTCTTATAGCTTCACACATTTACCTCATAGCTCCACACATTTACCTCATAGCTCTACACATTTACCTCATAGCTCCACACATTTACCTCATAGCTCTACACATTTAGCCCATAGCCCATAGCATTTTAGCTAATCTTATTTGGAACGGTCATGTTGGTCATTTTAGTTTTTTTTTTCCTTTGGATCGAAATTAAATAAAATGAAGTCACAAGATAAAAAATTAAATATTTTATTAATGAAAAATAAATAATTAAAAAAATAATTATAATATATATATAAAATAAACACTAATTCTAATATCTGTTCATTCGTCTGTGGTTCTTGGTGCTGATCGGCGCTATCGTCTTCCATCCATCGTCCCGAGGCTGACTTAATCTGCCCCCTATTTCTCGATTTGTGTCTTTCTTGGACAGAAGCTGCTGAACTTTACTCTGCTCCCTGTGCTCCTCCAGGCGTGCCTCTTGATGGATCTGGTTGATGGTTTTAGGGCCCTGGTTACCTCGCCGGGGGACCCAGTCGTTCTGCGTACACACAGGTGAGACGAGGAGGGTTAGAGGCAAGGAAAGGAGACAGGACAAGGAGACAAGCAAAGACAACTGTGGTTAAGATTTAAAGAGAAATAGTTCCCGCTCCTGTTACAGCAGACGGAACCGGATATGGAAATAAAACCGCAATTCCATTTGACTAGAGATGGAATGATACAGCAGTGATGATAGAGCTGCAAAATGTAAAAGTGTCAAAAAAATAGAAACATTCTTAAAATCAAGAAAATAGAATCCATTACTTTTCTCAGATCCAACACGTCCTGCAGCATGAAGCGTATCCTCGATGAGGTTTTTCTCCCTTTTATGATTTCCTCCATTTTGTCAAAGTACTGATCCATCTGGTTCTAAAACCACACACACAATTAACACACAACATAACGGTACAGAAGTGAAGCTAAAATTAAAAAAAAAAATAGTCATACTGACAGAAAAACATGTCTGAATCAGGAAAGGGGGAGGGACTTAACCAAACAACCAATCGGAGCTGCTCATTGGCAATCTGTGGGCATCATATTTCAATTAAGTAATCAAAATATGGGCAGCAGGGTGGATAGTGCTGTCGCCTCACAGAAAGAAGGACCCGGGTTCGAATTGGGAGATTTCTGTCAGGAATTTGCATGTTCTTTCCGTGTTTGCATGGGTTTTCTCCTGGTGCTCCGGTTTCCTCTCACATTCCAAATACATGCATGTTAGTTTAATTGATGTCTTTAAAGTGGCCATCAGTGTGTAACTGTGTGCCCTATAATCGATTGGCACTCGGTTTAGGGGTGTTCCTACCCTTGTACACATAGTTTCTAAGTGGGCACTGACTGACCCTGTGTGGATTAAGTAGAAGATGAATGAATATCCCATAATTCTAACACGGTCCATGTAACTGGAATGGCGAGGTCGAGCTAATGCTAATGTTAGCCTGTATCTGACAATAAAGCTAATAAGTGTTGTAGCTCAGGGCCCAGGCAGTTTCCCCGAGTCGCCCCACCCAGGACTCGAACCTGGAATCTTCTTGTTGTGAGGTCACAGCACTATTCACTGCGCCACCGTGCCAACCTGTGGTAGCAATATTCTAGCTTGTACTTAGTATTAGTATCAGATGAATAATTTCTAGCAAGGTACCAGTGTCTGCTAAATGCCATAAATATAAACATACTGTAAATGTTCAGGGTGGCACAGTGGTGCATTGGGTAGTGCTGTAGCCTCATTGCAAGTATATCCCGGGTTCGAGCCCCGGGTGGGTCGACTTTTGGTGTAGATTACATTTTATTTTGAAAAGATGCCATGGTAGTTTTACCATGGCCATCTTGCAGTCCAGGTCCTTGCCCATGGTTGACAGAAGCTTGCAGAGACACTCGAGACTCTCTTCGTCATTGTGGTTCTTCAGCAGCTTGACGATGCAGTTGTGCATGATCTTCTCCGTCAGCATTTTCACCTTGAACAGCTCTCCGATTAACCTGATGTTGCCGAGGGAACGACGGCGAGTTTGGTTCTTCAGTTCCTCCAGCTGTTCTTTCAACTGTTGGCAAACGTCTTCCTGCAGGAAAACACTCGGGTTTAGTGCACTGTTTATAATAATCGCAGTAAATAATAAGTGTGTGTGTGTGTCTTTGGGGAGGGTGCAGCACCTCTTTGGCAGCATCCAGCTCTTTCTCTTTCTGCTCCAAGACCTCGTCTTCAGCCTCGCTCCTCTCAAACTCTTTCTGGCAGCAATTCAGCAGCAGTCTGCGGAAATTCACACTGACCCCTGGTTTGTCCGAGGAGGGAACTTTAAGCTGGATAGGGCAGAACATAATACTTCAAAATACTTTCGTGAATCATCATAAATATTGAATTATTGCAGAGTGGTGTGACTCACCCCCATAAGGCAGTGGCACATGTTGGCATAAGTACTGGAATAGTTGGGTTCAGAAATGGCTTTTTCGAATACGAGTCCGATGACTCCTTTAAGTCTGTCCTCGGTGTCGATGGTCAGCTCTGTGAGACGCTTCATGAGCTGCTCGAACATCTGCGGCGTCAGTTTGTTCAGGATACTGCGCACTTTCTTGAACAGCTCCTGGGTCCTGAGTGCTTCGAGCTCGTCCTCGTCTCCACGGGACTTCTTCCCTGTCGGCCTCCATGGGTTCTTGGCCTTATTTAGCTGCACGTCGTTGCTCAGAGTCTCGATGGTGATGATCTTGTGCGACTTTTCACGCTGAACCCACTTAGACGATCTTGGCCGTGGGGGCTGAAAGGATTAAAAATAAAGAAATAAAAGTTCAAGAAAGAACACATTTCAGGGGCTGGAATGGTGGTGCAGGGGTAGCGCTGCAAGAAACCCATCCAGGGTTTGATCCTGGATGGGACGACCCGGGTACCCTCTGTGTAAAGTTTGCATGCTCTCTCCGTGTTTGCGTGGGTTTACCCCAGCTGCTCAAATTCCCCTAGCATGGATGTTTTTTTTGACTGTGGAAGGAAACCAGAGCAACTGGAGGAAACCCGCGCAGACACGGTGGAGAACATGCAGACTCCACCCTGAAGAATACCCAGGCCACAATTTTTCTTATTATACAGATGTTTAAAGGCTTCTTATAAAATACTTACAAGTACGCGTCCTCCTGCAGGGGGCGCACTGTTCAGTTTACAAAATGAAGGCAGTTGGCACTCAGAATTCCTCTGCCAACTCTGGTACGTTTTACCAGCCTGGAAATCAAAAGACAGGATCAAGTATGAGAACTGGGAAGAGGTGGAAAAAACAACAGCAATAGAGGAGCTGGTCAAAAAATTAGAATATGGTGAAAAAGTTGATTTATTTCCATAATTCCATTCACAAAGTGAAACGTACACACACACACACACACACACACTGATATATTTCAAGTGTTTATTTCTATTAATTTGATCATTTTTAACCGACAACTAATAAGCAGCCCACTTTCTCTATCTCAGAAAATGAGAATAGTTTTAATAAATGTGTGTAAGATACAATTATGGAAATAAATCAACTTTTCCATGATATTCTAATTTTATGACCCTTATATAATCGTCTTATAACTTCACACTCTACCATAGTCGTGTCTATCTCATCCAGAATAATGCCGGGAATGTGAGGAAGATACTTGGGTTTCTGCATGCTGACAGGGACAAACTGGAGACTCAGGAGGAATTTCCGATCGTACTTCCTATTCCGCCTCGGATTAATGGGCTCCGTTTGCTCTGAAAATGGGAAAACTCTTTATTCCAAGCTGGAAAGACACCTGTATTCAAGTGTGGTTATAACACAACAGATAAGAGCTTGTGAACATGACTTCCTCCCTCACCCTCTTCATACTGACGCTTCTGTTCCACAGGCTTCACTGTCTCCGGTTCAGTGTTCCCGGTGTCCGGTTTGTCCACTTTGACTCCACATTTCTCTTTTGCATTCTCAGGGGCATGAGACGCAGCGGTAAGATGCGCCGAGGACTGGAACGCAACGGGAGCAGGTTCTGGAGCAAGCTCCTTCACCTCTGACTATAAATACAAAGGAAAAAATGCTTAGACACCGTGTGCTGCGCTACACGTGCTATACCAGAGGGTTACGGTGGCACGGTGAGTAGCAAGAAGGACCCGGGGTTGCTTCCCAGGTGGGACAACCCAGGAAATTTCTTTTGGGATTTATATTGCATGTTCTCCTGTTTGTTTGGGGTTTTATGGTTTCCTCCCACAGAGAATTTAAAAAATTCGGGTTCAATTTGAATTGCAATTCCACTTCCTGTTTAGAATCTCAATTCAAATTCCGGTATAAAATGGAATTTATGGATGATTCCCAGTTTAATTCAATTTTATTCAGATCAAATTGATATTAAATTAGGAACAGGGATCCGGAATACTGCCGTGGTAGAGATCTAGAAGACCAAGATGGGATCGGGATGGGATTGGGATCGGGATGGGATCGGGACCCTCAGTTTTCTTACACAGCACAAAATTATTCATTCATTTTCTATACCCGCTTAATCCTAGTATTAAGATCACGGGGAAGCCGGTGCCCACCTGGCAACTCTGGGCACGAGGGCTGGATCAACCCGACACAGGGTGCCAAGCTGTCATAGGGCACACACACAATCACATACACATTCACACACAACAGGCAATTTAGAGACACTAATTAACCTATCGTGCATGTCTTTGGAATGTGGGAGGAAACCAGAGTACCTGGGGAGAACATGCAAACTCCACACAGAAATTTCTCCACACAGAGTTGCCCCGCCCGGTTTGAACCTGGGATCTTCTTGCTGTGAAGCCAGAGCGCTCTCCACTGTGCCACCATGCCACCCCAGCACAAAATTAATGATTAGATCAGTTTTTTAGAACACTAAGAAAACGTGGCACACAGACCTCTTTAAAGACGTCCAACCCGCCTCTGATGACTTTGTTCCTCGGATCACTATTCTTCATCTTTTCCCTCTTCGCCACTGACCGAACAGCTGATTGGACAGAAAAGTAGAGATCAGACCATCGCCGTAATTACATCAGTTACATTTACATTTATTACTGAGTGTCAACTCACATTGCATAGTCGTGTCCTCAGCAGGAACAGCGTCTTCCTCCGCTCTTCCCTCTTCACTTTGTCCTTGATTTCCAAACACCAGAGAAACGAGCAAGGGCAGGAAGGATTCAGGTTCAGGGGCAGGATCTGGAAAATGTGGAGTGGTCGGGGCAGAATAGCTGGCAGGATCGGCTGGCACTGAAGGTTGGTAATTATCTCCACTGTGATAATAAGATCCAGCTGGAAAATACATATTGAGAATCATTAAAATATTGTTCTGTTATTCCCCCATTTTTGCCCCCCCCCACCCGCCCCCCGAGCATTAAATAGACAGAGCAGAGAAAAGGAGAGAAAGAATAGAAGAGTAAGAAAGAGTATATATAGGATATAGGATATTATACAGGGTGGGCCATTTATATGGATGCATATAGGGTGGGCTATTTATATGGATACATACAGGGTGGGCCATTTATATGGA
>JAOUQV010345385.1:0-10421 GCA_028565295.1 Aspidoras spilotus
GGTGACAGAGTGAGGTGGAAAAGACTGACACGCTGTGGCAACCCCTGATAAAAGGGAGAGGCTGAAAGAAGAAGAAGGAGATTCTAATTTATTATAATCCTGCTTTTGTAGGTTTTATGAGCTGGAAGCCCAAATTATATAAAAATAAACAAATAAATACTTTAAATTGTTTAAATTGTGGGTCCTGAATCTATAATCTATGAAAGTTTCACTTTTTGAATGGAATTATGGAATTACTTTTCCATGATATTCTGTTTTTTTTTGGAATGGGTCTGTTGTTGAACCGAAAAGAATCTAAACTGCACATAGACTGAAGACCATTTGATATGTTGATGACACAGAAAACGCTGTTTTCTGCTGATGTTTCGATTATTTTAATTTCTACCCAATTTTACTATCTAAGAGGTACTTAACCTAATAAACCAATCCGCACCTTAAAGGAGTGTCAACAGGCCAGTTTGACTGACCAATATGGATTTTATCAACCGTTTAAAAACCTCATGGTTAGTTAGGTGTCAGTGTGTTACCTAACGTTTAAACAAGTATGTATTAGCTCCCACTAAGTTTCAGTTTGGCTAATGTTAAATAATTACATTACTAGTTACCTACCGAGCAAAGTTAAGGTAGCCTTTTTTCAGTTATACTGAGGTGTCCAAGGAGCAATTGAGGTGTTGGGTGCCTTTCTCAAGGGCGCTTAAGGCATATTTGTTTTTGAATTAGATCAAGGTTCAAACCGGCGACATTGTGATCCCAAACCTGCTTCTCTGACCATTAGTCTATGGCTGCCCCAGAACATCGGTTCTTCTAAGATTTGGTAACATATTAAGGAGGTTCTGTGTGTGTGTGTGTGTGTGTGTGTGTTTGTGTGTGTGTTTGTGTGTGTGTGTGTGTTTGTGTGTGTGTTTGTGTTCATTTTTGGCAGAATATCAAGCGCTGTCTCTGCGTAACATTTATTCATCTCTTTTCTTAACCTTAACAGGGGTTTCTATTTCTATATATGTCCTTGTTGCTGTATTACATGTCCCTTCTGAAAGGCAATATTATTTACAAATACTGAAAATACTGGGCTATAAGTTGAGAGGATGGTCACAACCCGGGACCCACCTAGCACAGACATGGAGTCGTTTTTCCAACATGATGGAGCATATTCTCAAAGCAAAAGTGGCTTATTAAACAAAACATTGAAACTTTTGGTCCATAGTCGGGAATCTCATTGAGAAGCTGTGATGCTTTTCAGAAGTCACACACATTCACACGCTAAGGGCCACTTTAGAGACGCTAATTAAACCTAGCATGCATGTCATTGGTAGAATTTTGTCCCAAGAATGTATGTCTTTACGCTTTTAAGCTGATTTTATTTGCGTGTTTGTTGGTGTGCGTGTGTAATGGTGAGCAGGTGCGTCAGTTGGAGCGCACGATAACCATGCGAGATATACAGCTGGCCGAATCGGAACAGACTATCCGCGATCTGCAGTTTTGCACTTACGACGGAGTGTTCATTTGGAAGATTTCTGATTTCTCACGTCGCAGACAAGACGCGCTGGCTGGTCGAGCGCCCGCCATGTTCTCACCAGGTAAAAACATCATTTATTTGAATTAACCATGCATGCTGCGGAAAGACCCTTCAATGACCTTTTGGTTTTAGCTGATACTTTCACTTTTAGTTGAATTCTCACCACGGCTCATTCGCTTTCAGTTTGACAGCATTTGCCAAGAAACAGCATGATGTCGGGACAGAATTCGTGTCCTTGATTTGCTTCTGCAGTATTGAAACTGTTTGAGGGGGAAAGTTTCTGTTTAACCCGTTTGTCCTTGTAACATGAACCATAATGAAAGGCGCTATGTTTGGGCTACTTTCTTTTAGAGTGTGTTTAGAATGTGAATAACATGTTTGTGAATAACATGTGAATAACATGTTTGTGGAGTTTGTGACGTTTTTTTTTTTTTCCTCACCCTTTTACTATACATGCCTTTTGGCACACAAACCCTCTGAGGCTTTTCAGCTCCTGAATGTCTCTCGTCTCTTGCACTTCTTCCTCTTATTACTGTGAAACAGACAGAAAGAGAGAAGCTGAGAGAGACACCTGGGTTAACTAGGTCATTTCCAGGTGCGCCTCCTTAACTGCACTGATATACCCTCTAAGCCACATTTATTTTGGTGTGCATCGGAGTATGTGAGATTTCCAACCTTTGTAAGACGTCATTTCTGTAATATTACTAATACAATAAACGATCACTGGATTAGGAACACCCGGCATGTGAGTATTGCTAAATTGAAACTAGTTAGTGTTTACATCACAATCTTCTCTCGTGTAAGGTCTTGAACTGTCCAGTGCGCAGGACTAGGTAACATTGACGACCTCTGGGTTGACGGAACGACTTTGACCCCAGACAGATAGTTGGAACTCAAAAGTGTGGTGCCAGTGTTTCAGCACATTTGTGGGATGTTGCAGAACCAAAATATCAACAGTCATCCAGCTGAAGTTCACACATGTGGCCAAACGCAAACTATGTTGCAGCGAGCATGGGTGGACTGACAAGTGGAGGAATTGTGCCATCCTATGGCTCACTCTCCTGAAGTCTCCTGATGAAAATATTGGACCAGCCCATTAAAATCTAGATGTTCCAAATCCACGTGTGAAAGAACTATATACAGGATCTTTGTCTCAATGTGAATTTTATACATTTCTTTTTAATTGTGATCATTTCTCTGTTCGTGTGTGTGGCTTCCAGGATTCTACTCCAGTAAATACGGCTATAAGATGTGTTTAAGGCTGTACCTGAACGGCGATGGTTCAGGCAGAGGAACACACCTCTCCCTCTTCTTTGTGGTGATGAGAGGGAGATACGACGCTCTGCTCAAGTGGCCCTTTAGTCAGAAGGTGAGCACATGTCGTTTTCACCCTTTACCTGCATTTTGCTTTCTTTCGCATTCACTCGACCGTTTCACTCGTCGCCCTCCTACACAAACACACAACGCAGACACACACACAGGGCAAATAATACATGTTTAAGCAATGTTGTTATTTAACAAACAAGAAAGTCTTATCGACATTAGATACTCAGCTAAAGAGTGAACACACCTTCATCGTCTTACATTTCTTCATCATTACTCTTTTTCTCTTTCATTCATAGCAGACACCACCTGCACAATTCGATCAATTATTAACTCGGTCATCAACGTCTCGAATCGGTCAGTACGGTCATTATGTTGTTAAAGCAACTTTGCGCTTTTACAGAACTGTGGGTGAATGTAGCAGACGGTCACCATTTTAATTCTGCTATAAAGTTAACATTCTTGTCTAGAACTTAAAATTGTGTTTATTTTATTAGAAATCATAGACTTTAATAATAATAATAATAATACATTCAATGTATATAGCGCCTTTCAAGGTACCCAAGGACAGTTGTAAATTATAAGCACATACAGTTTAGTGAGGTAAAGAAAGGATAGTTTGATATAGAGACAAGTTTTTAGTAGAGATTTGAAGAGAGGGAATGAAGAGACAGAGCGAAGAGATCCACAGAGTTGGGGCAGCCACACTAAATGATCTGCCACCCAAGGAGTACAGCCTAAATCTAGGAATGGTCAGCAGACCAGCATCAGAGGACCTGAGTGTGCCCAGAGACTTGTAGGGGGTCAGCAGGTAGGAGAGGTAGACCAGAGCAAGTCTATGAAGGGCTAAGATTTGAGTAGTAGTATTTGCTCTAGAACCGGGGTGATTGTGAGAATCCTAGCTGCAGCATTTCGAATCATCTGTAACGGGCATATTGTCCTGTTAGGAAGACCGTAGAGCAGTGAGTTGCAGTAGTCCAGCCGAGAAGTACCAAATGCATGGACCAAAAGCTCTGCTTTTGTGTCTCTATAGACACAGACGTTTTGAGCATTTGGCATTACAGTAATGGATGGAGTGACTTAGTGCTTTGCAACAGTAAGAGTACTAAAAGTGTAAATATAGGTCAAAGACAGCATTTTAATTGTCCTTACAGAGAAGGTAGGAGGACAGTTTATAGCTGCTATGTCAAAGTAAAGAAGCAGTAACTTGTCCAGTCGTTCATTAAAGTGAACGTTAAAACACTTGATGTGAATCGGATGATTCAGTTTCCTATAAATGTCCTGCTAATTTAATTCCTTACTACTCCATACTCCTATTTGCTGTTGAAATGCTTTTACTTACCTGCACTTGTGCCACTGAGGTTCTACATACAAGCCCAATTCCAAAACATGTCCAAAAAATGTGCAAAAAAGAGTGCAAATGACATTTTATCCACACTAGCACATGGAACACACATCAGTGAGACAGTTTCATGAAAATAAAATAGCTCATAAAAGAGAACATTAATGGAAGCAGGACAATAAAAAAAAGCTGGGGCGACAAGGTGGCGCAGTGGGTAGTTCTATCGCCTCACAGCAAGAATGACACTTCATTTCTGTGTGTAGTTTGCATGTTCTTCCCGTTTTCTTGTGGGTTTTCTCCAGGTTCTTTGGTTTTCTCCTGCATTCCAAAGACATGCGTGCTAGGTTAATTGGTGTCTATAATGTGGCACTTAGTGTGCCATTGTGTGTGTGCCCTACGAAGGATTGATGCCCGTGTGTCCAGTACATAATAGCATCTATTTCAATCTGATCTATTTGAATATGCTGTATTAGTGTGATTCGAAAAACCTTTGCTGTCTGTGTTACATTTACATTTCACGCAGTGTTCCTAATTTTTTGGTATTTGTGGTTGTACATTATTCCCTCATATTGAGCAGGAAGTGAATATTTTCTGTCTCTCAGGTAACTCTGATGCTCTTGGACCAGAAAAACCGGGAGCACATCATCGACGCCTTCCGACCCGACATCAGCTCCACGTCCTTCCAGAGACCCATCAGTGAGATGAACATCGCCAGTGGCTGCCCGCTGTTCTGCCCTCTGGCCAAGCTGGCAGCAAAAAGCTCCTACATCACGGACGACACCATCTTTATAAAAGCCATCGTAGATCTTACTGGCCTATAAAACATATATATTTTCAGCTTTAAGCTTATTTTAAACTCCAGGATACTGTCTCCTTATAATAGTATACATTTATAATTATAGCTGATGTCTATCTATCTTCTATAACCGCTGCCAGAATCTCATATCTTTCATAAAAAGGGGCCGATCTTTGGAGTGTAATTATTAAAATAGTTTTATTTATTATTATAAATAATTCAGTCAGTCTGTGCAAGGCTGGTCTGATATAAGTATTATATATATATATATATATATATTTATATACGGATTATTATTATTATAATTGTTTCATACTTATTACATCTAACTATATTATTAATATCGATTATTAATATCTATTATTATTATTATCCATGTTATCTCAACCTAAAGCTGGTGTAAATTCATCTACAACCGGGGCTTTACCCGAGTCAGTGGTTTGTCCGCTACTGTCGAATAGATCGAACCTTGCGAAGAATCTGTGCAGTCCCAAGGAGTGCAATTGTTTGTATCTGTTTGGGGCGAATATTTCCTGCGAGCTGATCTCTGTATTTTTGGAACCCAATCTCCATTGTCCCTAGGGGTCCTGCCACAACTGGGATGACTCTAGTATTTGTGCGAGGTTTTCGTTATCTGGGTTATTGTTTTTCTCTTTTGTTGTAATATATAATGTCTGTCTGCACTAACATGTCGTACATAATGGTGATGTCATCAGTTTATTGTTACTACTGCTACTATTATTATTATTATTATTATTATTATTCATCTACTATATACGCATATGCAGCCTAGATAGCTCAGTGGGTAGAGCGAGTGGTAATTGGGGGGTTTACAATGAGTGGAAGGCTAAGTCACATCTCCGCAGCCGACTTGGCGTACGGCATGTACGTACATCATATGAAAAACAATTGAAGTAGGCAATATTAGAAGCCGAGGGCTTTATTCCCCACTGCATTTTGTACTTTTTATATTTAAAGCTGCTCCTTTTTGTTTAATGTGGGCTTGGGTATTGCATCAATGCAGTATATAATAAGGGCTGCAGAAATGCAACAGCCTCCCAAACCTGTAGAAAACAAACCTGCCTTTTTTTCAGCGGCTGATGCTTACATCTAGCGCCACCGTCTCATAAAGTACAAATGGTGGGGGCGAGAATGCATGCTAATAGATTCAGGGGATCCGATAACTGCCCCTGAGCCAGAGCCTGCAGGAGTCGGGGGGATTATAATGGAGGATTTTAGGTATGTACAAATGACGAGAGTGAAACAGAAAGTGAAGGGCAAGTCGTGAAGTGATCTCCACAGATTACCTATAAATATATTGAACGATCACTGGATTAGGAACACATAGCTAATGGCCTGCCTTTTTTTTTTATTATTTGGCCGTGCAGACTTCGGGAACAGACTCCACATGGTGTCGAACATCCTTTGTAAACACGTCGACTCGTGTCCGCTGTAGCAGCTATGCCAGTTCACGTCACCTTTTCTCTCAGATAAACCAAATGTAATTGTTGGTAGGTCATCCACAGCTGGTACACCTGTGGATTATGCGAAATGCCACAAATGCAGCTGTTGCTGAAACACTAGCGCCACACATCTGTGTCTTGTCTGTCACTCAATTTGCAGATAGCTGGTAAATGTTGCCTTTTGCTGTGCAGTTTCCATATTCCAGTGATTGTTATATGTAGATAAACATGTCCGCCCCCCCCCCCACACACACACACATAATTATACTCATATAATCATAATCACATGTTGTTTTTTTTTTATTTACTAAGTGATATGGTGTGCTGTTATGCATTTATTACAGTGGCTTGTGTGTGGATTTAGTCGAGTTAGTACTGAATGTTTTGTGATTTATGCCCAAATCAGACTTTCAATGGCTGCACAGATCATATTTAATTATAACTATATAAAATTATTATTTTATTAGATCAGTGATAGTGATTATAATGAGGTTTATTAACAATATAGCAACGTCTCTTACTGTCAGTTTGCAGGAACCTGTAGAACGATTATAGGCTGAATTGTACGACGCCTCCGTTTTTCTGTGAACTCTCTTATTCCGACGTGTATTTGACGTGTATTTGACGTGTATTTGTGAAACCTCAGATAAAGAAAGGTGCAGAGTTGCTCTGGCTTTATCTGAATATTGCAGACAGCATGGACACAACATGTTTTTTCCCTTTGGTTTAGTTTCATTTCATTTGATAATAAACATCTATTTTGGGATTTTAAGCTTGTGAGATATTCCAAATGTTGGAAAATTGTTGGTAACGGGGCAGTCGTTGGCTTGTGGTTAAGGTACCAGCCTTGCACCCGGAAGGTCCCTGGTTCGATTCCAAGTACAGACAAGTCATGGCTGAAGTGCCCTTGGGTAAGGCACCTAACAGTTGCTCCCCGGCCGCTGTGCTGGCTGCTCACTGCTCCGGGCACGTGTGTTCACTTCACCTGTATGTGTGTATTTGTGTGTTTTACTGCACGGATGGGTTAAATGCAGAGGACCAATGCCGCTGTGTGTGAACATAGTGGCAAAAATGTATCACTTTTACTTTCAAGTTAGTTCTAGTAATTAGTTAAAAATCAATAACATGGTTTCAGACTGGTCACGTCAACAGGTGATTATAATCACGATACAGTAACTGCCAACAAAACCTGAGTTGCTGTGGAGCAAAAACTGGCAGAGAATCTCATTAACATTCATTCATTTTCTTCCGCTTAATCCATATGGGGTCATGGCCCAGCCGGTACCCACCCAGCAACTCTGGGTGCAAGGGCAGGAACAACCCTAGACAAGGCGCCAATCCATCATAAAGTACATACACAGTCACACACTAAGAGAGAGACAAATTCAGCTAGCATGCATGTCTTTGAAATGCGGGGTGATGCTGGAATACCTGGAGAAAACACTTGCAAACACGGGGAGAACATGCAAACTCCACACCGAAATCACCCCACTCGGCAATCCAATGCCACGTGAGGAAAATCAACTATTGTGTACGTCATCCTCAAAACCATTCGGGAATTTTCGGGTCATGAAGGGCAGAGGCACAAATTGATCCCCGTGCTCCTCAAAATCTCTTTTGTAACAACAACGATTACGATCACCAATTCGATATCACACTATTAAATATAATTAAATTTTATTTTATAAAGCGCTTTTAACAATGGACATTGTCCCAAAGCAGCTTTACAGAAAACATTTTATCCCAGGAGTAACGGTGGCAAGAAAAAACTCCCTGAGTAAGTAAGGAAGAAACCTTGAGAGGAACCAGACACATAAGGGAACCCATCCTCATTTGGGTGATGTAATCATATACATAATTCCATAATTAACAATAGTATATAAGATTTATCATAATAATAGAGGGAATGGGCTGTCGGAGGGAATCCAGCGGGCGCAGGGTTGCCGACATCTCCTGGTTACTCTGCCGTATTCGGTGTAGTTCATCTGAAAGAGTGGAGAAGAGAGAGAGGATAGAAAAGAGAAAAGGGAAAAAAAGTTTTTACTTCCTGAGTTACTTCCTGGTTCTTTCTGGTTACATCATATGTCCACAAAAACTGATCATCCGTGTCACATGTGTTTTGCAGAACTTATTTGTCCTGTGTGTATTACTATAGGAGTAATGTTTGAGGCAATTTAAATTAAATTTTAATATATATATTTATATATATATATACATGCATGTCATGTCATACCCCATCATTCGGACACAATGTTTGGCTGCACGGATGAGCTCAGCTTTCTCTGTTCACCTGGATTGTTGCAGTTTGGCTTTGAACAATCCAGTCCTTGTTGTAATGCTGTCTTGTCAGGGACTCATCACATGACCATACAATACCATACATGACCATCCTTTTCTGATCTTGTAAACTTGCTCAGTTTTTATCATGTTCATCCAAGGCTTTTATCAGTAGTAGCTTGGTGTTGATTCTAATTATGTAAGCATTGGTGGTTCAGTTGTAGAATTCTCGTCTGCCATGTGGCAAGGAAAAACTCCCTGAGTAAGTAAGGAAGAAATCAAAAATGGCCGGGTTTGATTCCTGGCTAATGCACAAAGTAAATATATATATATATTGAAATGAGTTTAGGGGCAGTTGTAGGCTTGTGGTTAAGGAACCAGCCTTGCGACCGGAAGGTCCCTGGTTTGATTCCAAGTAGCGACAAGTCCCCCCTTGGGAAAGGCACCTAACCCCTAGTTGCTCCCCGGGCGCTGTGCTGGCTGCTCACTGCTATTAATTTAGCTAATTATTACTGTCCCTAAACTCAAACGTAACCCATAACATCAGTCATGAACTGGCACTTGGTCTATAAGTATTGTTAAAAACTAAACTAAACTAAAAAAACTAAATGTCCACACAAGGCAAAATTATCACATGTTTACCCTCATGGGGATATTTGTTCGTCACAAAAATATAAAAACAAGTAAAAATAACACACGCACAATGCACTAAGACTATTATTATATTTGCACCAATTTTTCCATATGGTGTTGTTGTCCTCCTCTTGTTCATATGTATGTTCATTATTTAGTTTTTTATTTGTATTTTTTCCCTCTCAAGTTTCTCTGGTGTAGCTAATGGTTCACTGTTACCATGGAAATCACAGCAGATAACCCATACGGGGTGAGAGATGGAGAGAGCGGGGTGGGGGCAGAAAGAAAGATGAGAAAGAGTGAAAGAGAGAGACAGAAGAGGGAGAATGAGACAGAGTGTATGAGAGAGAAAGGATGAGAGCGGGAGGACGGTGGAGAGTATTAAAGGGAGAGTGAGACATAGAGAAACAGATAAAAAGAGAGAAATGAGAAGGGTGGCAAAACGGTGTATGTGCGTGTGTGTGTCTGTGAGAATTGTGTGGGCATTTGTACCATGTTTATATTTCATCATGGTGTCCAACTGTGCACACGTTTATAGCAATGCCTGATTTTTTTTGACCTTGTGGGGACATTTTGCTAGTCTCTATTAGTAAAGTGTTCCATAAAGTTCATTTTAGGCTAAGGGTTAGGGTTAGCAATTATTAGCTGCTTTAATAACTAATTAATTAATGTCAATAAAAAGTGCCATCCTTCAAATCACCCTGGTAGTTTGACACTCGCCTTTCGGATTCCATTTGTTGATAGTTACTACACTCTTGGTACACCCATGATACAGAAACTGTCCACTGTAAAAATTGCTCATGTCACTTTTTTGACCCATAGCTGGTAAATGATGCATTTTGCTGTACAGTGAATATACTTATATGAGTGCATAATCACCATTTGGCACGCTCTATTGGTGATCAGATGCCAACTTATGTAAAACATATGCTTTAATTTTCAGTTTGCCATGTAAAGCATTCAGAAATGCTTTTCTGTATACAGGGGTTGGACAATAAAACTGAAACACCTGGTTTTAGACCACAATAATTTATTAGTATGGCGTAGGGCCTCCTTTTGCGGCCAATACAGCGT
>JAOUQV010345403.1:4446-19446 GCA_028565295.1 Aspidoras spilotus
AGACAAAGTTCGCATTTTGTCAACTCAGGTTGAAGATCCATCATCTCTCTCCTAGTGACCAGAATGGGAGAGCAGCAAGAGGGAAAAAACCTGAGGACATTCTCACTTATATCCTTTTTAGCTCAAAAAATGACTGTTGGGGCCCCATAAAATACACCTTATAAAAGAGGTTGTTGGCAGTTGGGTAAGGCACATCTTGGGAAATCTTACTTTTTTACAGTCTATGATGATCTTGACATGACCCTAACAAAGCCCCCAGGATATCAGAAAGTTATGCATTTTCTTCCATGGAAATTTGAGCATGACAGTAGATTTTTTTATAGCAATGTATTGGTGTAAATGATGTTTGAAGCATTTTGCTCACTACTCAGTGTCCTGTCTATTTGACCTAAATTGCATAGGTTTATCTGCAGAGGTAGTCTTAGCACTTGTTGCCTTATCAATCAATTTTTTGCCAGGCATGAAGTAAATTATTAATTTTGATAGCCATGCAGATCTATATTTTCCCGGAAGAGTGACTTATCTCAGCCTGCAATCTCAGTTAACAGAGCATAGTGTAGACCACTTTGGAATGCAGCTCTTTCCAGCCACTCTCACAAAAACATCACACTGTAACATGAAACCTTAGCAGAAGTCAGGATTGCTCATGAAAATTCGGTTGCTCACCTAAACGGTGAGCTTCCACATTTGTAATATACTGCTGTTGAGCCACAGCACATAAAAAGGTTCCGAAATCCCTACTTCTATGTTTATGGTACCATTAGCTTAGATACATTGAAGATAATCAACATTCTCCACAAGGTAAGGCACAGAAAGCCATTGCTGAAAAGTCTGTTTGCAGAAAGTTCCATCAAACTATATTCACAGAAAGGGAGTTTGTGGTAGGAAAAGGTATGCAAGCAAGAGGGATGATGGGAGCTCTAAGATAATTGTCAAGAAAATCCATTCAGAAACTTGTGAGAGCTGGAGAGTGGACTAAGTCAGGTCTCAGTGCATTGAGACAGACCTATCCAGAAAAGTGTCTACTGCTGCATTTATAATATCCATTGACTCCTGAACCAGAGGCAATGTCATATGCATTTTACTTGTAATTAAATCAACCAGATTGTTGCTCAGTGCCTGAGGATCAATTTTTAGATCAAAAATGCATTTCATTTGAACATTGAGATGCTAAATTTTGGAGAAGTGGAGAGACACGATATTCGAGAAGTTTGTAGTTCAGCTTGAAGTTTACACAGTCTGGGATAATTTATAAACTTGGGCACAAATTACAATATACTTGACATTTTTAGAGTCAGTTAAAAAAGAGACTGAGACTGTTTTAAACACAGCATTTGACAGGCATTTATACATTATTGATATTGGCTAAAGTTCATTTCAGTTCAGTACTTTTCTCCAGAACAGAATTGTTATCTGTTTCCTTTTTAATGCTTTAATATCTATCTCTTTATAAAATACTACCTGACATGTATGTCTGAGAATTGGGCTGAATCAGCATGTTAGGTTTCAAGGCATGCGTAGTGGAAAGATTTTCACTCATAAACAAGCTATTTAAATACTTGTTGTTTACTACATGCTTTAATCTAACTTTAATTCAATTCTCCTATCTCTCAGTCCAGGTGTGTATTATTTTTTTAATATATGTATTATATTTGTGAATTACACAACTGTAAAATCTTGAAGATCGCACACTCCACTCAAAGGGGAATTCTCAAAGACTACAAGGATGGCGCTGCCTCCTCTTAAATGTCACCAAAAATGAGTCAAATATGCTATTACACTTGGTGATTCATTATATGACATCATGTTTAAATGCAGCTTCAACTGATTTGAAAGTTACTTCAGAATGGCGCTGCATGCCAGGTCATTTACCAGGTCTTTGCAATGTTTGTATGCATGGATAAGCCAGCTTTCTCCAATATCCTCTTTCTCAAGTTTCTTGTATTAGTGTGACATGTGTCAAACCAGAACACATTGTGAGTTGTTTATCCAGGTTATTCTTTTACTTTTACTTATACTGCCTACTTTTACAATTCCTATCATTACACTTCTTTCGGTTCTGTCATGTGGGAGCCTCATCACATGACCATAATAATGTAGCTTGTAAGATTTTATGTGTTTCAGTAAGTCTTTGTCTGTTCTAGCCGTCTTGTAGTCTTGTGGTCTTGTAGATGTGGTCATCTTCATCCATGATATCCTCATGAACTTTCAGAGACACTTGCTCTTAAACGCTTGGGTACATATTTCTTCTACTTTCTTCATTGCCTAGGCTTTTCATTCATACGTGGCTACTGTCCAGGCTTTTAACAATCATTGCCTGGTGATGGTGCTAATTGTTTTTTCCATATGTTTGCTAATTTGACCCCATTATCACTATGCCCATTGCCATTCTCGACTTAATTTCACTTTTATTAAATCCCAAATATTTAAAAGAGTCCACTTTCTTCAACTACCTGCCTTCCTCAATGGTCAGCAGTATGTCTTCATTGTTGGTCATTATTTTCATTTTTTCTGCCTTGATGAGCATGTTATATTCTTTTGCATTTTCTTCAGTATAAGACACCAGCTCCTGTAGACATTCTTGTCATGTAGCCAATAAGCACAAGTGAGATTTTTAATCGTCCCTTTACTAACCCGGAATCCTCTCATAAATCCCTGCAGTTCTTTGCTCATCCTCCTAGGATGTTAAACAGACATGGTGAGAGGTTACATCCTCGTCTGACTCATCTTCTGATGCTAATGTGTGATAGGCTGTCCTGGCTGCACACTGTTGACCGTAGAGATTTCATCGCAGATGGACCTGGTGTGAGGGAATACCCAAATCTCCAACATGGTTATCCACAGTTAGTCATGCTGTACCATGTTAAATGCCCTTGTGAAATATAATGAAACCAAAATAATTCTTTCTTCATGATTATCAGTTGTGATCTTCTCCTATGTTCCTCTTCTTGCACAAAATCCAGCTTGTTCTTGGGCAATCATTCCAAAACTAGATTATGGACTTCTGTATGATGATTGCTGGAAGTGGCTGGGCCTCTTGTTTATTGACAGAAGATTCTTGCCAAGTGATGTTGTGTGACAATCAGCTTTGATTAGTATTACTTGCTAATGTTGTTTCTCAATATTTACCTTTGTCCATATCATATTGTACTGTATATAAAATGTTAATCTATTGTTCCTGAATTAATTTCTTTAATAATTTTGTTTATTTTTACATGAGGTCTAAGAGACAGGAAAACTATCCATTGAAAACCCTAAAAGAATATAATAAAATATATAATTAGATTGTAAATGCCATCAAACTGAACTAGCATTGCTTCAAACAGCATTGAAGGAGGGCATACTGAGCTATAGAAAAGCTCTTAGTGCTGCTAAGTGGGGCAGTCGTAGGCTTGTGCCAACAAGTCATGTACCAACAAGTCATGGCTGAAGTGCCCTTGGGCAAGGTATCTAACCCCAGTTGCTCCCCGGGCGCTGTGCTGACTGCTCACTGCTCCGGGCACGTGTGCTCACTTCACAAGTGTGTGTGTTTTAGTGTGTTTCACTGCACGGATGGGTTAAATGCAGAGGACTAATTCCGCTGTGTGGCAAAATGTATCAATTTCACTTTCACTTAAATCAACATATATCTTTAAATTAATTAATAACAAAAAATAAAAATAATCCTAGATTCAAATTTGTACTGTAGCTCAGCTAAGTAGATTAAAGAAACAATTGTGCCCGTGTACATCATCAGTATACAGTGCTAATGACCTTTCAAGGAAAATGTTCAATGAAAATGTTTTAAATATCAGTCTAAAAGTTAATACTAATAATTCATACTTGATCAAACTAATCTCCAAATTAAAGTTATTAACCTGTGTACTATAACCCTAGCCACATCCTTCTTACAATACTAAAAATAATCAACACTTCACCTAGCACTGGATATGTACGGAAATCCTATAAATGATCAGTGATTAAACCTCTAAATGAAAAACCTGACATTTACCCGAGTCAACTTTCTAATCATAGGCCAGACATAAATCTCCCTTTAGTTAGTAAATTATTGAAAAGGTAGTACAGCAGTTATGTTCATACTTACCCAGGAACAAAATCCTTAAACTCTATCAGTATGATTTTAGTTCTTTTCACAGAGGCAGCACTGATTGAAGTAGTTAATGACATCCTAGTGGCATCTGATCAGGGATGTGTACCCTTGCTTATTTTGCTTGGCCTTGCAGCTTTTGATATTTTTTATATTATCCTTCATTTTGTTATAGTTAAGGAAACTGCCCTCTCCTGCATTATATCATATTTGTCTGAATGTTAGCAGTATGTTGATTTTAAAAAAAGAGCTGTGTAATGTAAAGTTTGGTGTCCCACAATGTTCTGTATTAGGCCCACTGCTTTTTTTTTCCTGTATATGGGATCAGTGCATCTGGGAGTGATTATTGAATCCAGACTTTTATTTGAATTCTGAATTGAATATATAATATTTAATTTAGCTTTATTTATAATATTGCTATTTGCAATGGAACATTGTCACAAAGGAGCTATACAGAAATGATATACAGGATTTAACATAAAGTTTCTATCCTAATCAAATATGTCTTGAGCCTAGACTTAAACATTTAGACTGCATCTGAGTCCCGAACATTCTGCCATAACTGAAGCTTGTGTATTTTCCTGCCAAAGCATCCAGACAACAAAATATTACTAGGATAGCCTTCTTTCATCTTAGTAACTTTGTTAAGCTAAGAAATACATTGACATTCCATTATTCAAAAACACTAATTCATGCCTTTGTTACTTATAGTTTGTATTATTCTAGATGGAGAATGCTCCAGCCAGATTTCTTTCTAGAACTAAAATATATGATCACATTACCCTTGTTTATTTACATTTCAATACATTACAATTATAATTTATATTGACAATAGACTTCTACTACTAATGTATAATGCTATAAATAATCTTGCTCTGCAATATATTTTAATATTTTACGAGCCACGTCACCTAAATTGATCAAAAGGTGCAGGCTGCTTGCATGTTCCGAGAATAATAACAAGAATGACTAGAATAAGATCTCCAGTTATAGAATAGTCTTCCAATTTATTTTCAGTTTTCAGAAACAGTGTTTAAGTGTATGCTCAAAATGTCAAGTAAAGCATTCCGCTTTGTGCAGATCTGGAGGTTTCATGCGCACTAATGTGTTTAATAAACTGAGATGTTCGGATGCTATTTGAAGTGGCTGGTTGCTTAATTTTAGTTCAATTCAGTTTTATTTATCTAGAACTTTTTACAATTAAACATTGTTACAAAGTAGCATTATGCGTCAGGGAGCCCTCATGTCTGTGTTACCACTTGGATCACCTTTTTATGCTGCTAGTCTTGCTATAGCTAGTCTTGCTATTTCTTTATTTCTTCTGAGCTACTCCCACTACTACTGAGAAAGTGCTGATCCTGACCTTATCTCCTGCCCCTGCCTAATCCACCCTGATAGTTAACTTGCTGTGGGAACTCATGTTGTGTGAAATGCATGTATTTACACACACTCACAACTACACACACATTTATTTTTTTTACAGGTTGTTGAGGATGGTAATCCCTTCTGAATCTGGTTCATTTTAAGGTCTGAAGGTTCAACGTCCTTTCAAAGCTGCAATGTTTCATTGTTAAAAGCACTATAGAAATTCAGTGAATAAACTGTATTATTTAATAAATTGAATTAAATAATTATTCAGTTGAAGTGAATAATCAAATTCGCTTAAAAAATGAATAATAAATAATGGATTGTATAATGGCAGACGATGCTAATGTTCCTGATTTTATTTTGATATTTATATTCAAATCATGAATTTTGCTACTGGTAAAAGTCAAGAGAGCTAGTACCAGGGGTTAGACTCCCCAATGCTGCATTAAATGACAAGAGATTGGAATGCTCAGTCAGCTTATGACTAGCTCATTGAGCACATATGTGCAGCCACCCATCACAAAGCAACAACGGTGTATATCAAGGGAATCGTGACTTGCAGGGAAACAGGCGGAAGCTGTAATTTCTATATACAAATAATGTTGTAAATAACTAATTTTATGATGTCAGCCCACAATCTACTTAAGTAAATATGCACACACCTATGCATACTTATACTTCTAAGATCTAACATAATCTAATATCAAGCTATAAACATATTAAAAAGAGTCAAGAAGAAATCTTTAATAGTCTTTTAGTCAATAGTTGGGTTTGTACATGTGGCTCTATAGCATAACCACTTTTCCTCTTCATTGTTTATTTACATCTGTATTGCATAGCAACAATCCAAACATTGTCCCTCCCTTTAAGCCCCCAACCCATCTCAGTTTGCTGTCATAAGTGTTGTCAGCAGCTGACCGATTTAACACACACACACACACATCTGGACCTGCAGGCCATTGGGATATCCAGGTGCTGTTGGTAGTCCAGACTGAGAGAAAGGAAGTGAGAGAGAATGGCATACATATGTTTGTCATTTCTAGTTCTGTTAAGGTGAGTCAATTTCACAGTAAATGCAGACATCGGAGGCGCATTCTGTGTTCTGAAATCACTATCTTGTCTTCACCTTATCCACTTTTACACAAATGGTAAAAACTACAACTTTTACATACCGGGCTGGTGAAAAGATTGAAACATGTTTTATTTACTCTCTAAATAACACCACTGCCTTGCTTTCACTGTCTATGGCAAATGTTCTTTATTCTTCCTGTTGGTGTCTAATCCCTTCTCTTTCTCTCATTCCTCAATTCTATGTCTGTTTTCTGGATACTGCAGCGGGGCGGACATGGTGCTGTGATGACATCACCACTTTGTCTCAGCTCACATCTGGAATTGTTCAAGACACGGTGCAAAAAGAGGGAAAGAGTGAGTGAGTGAGAGAGAGAGAAAGAGTGTGTAATGTGAGAGAAACACATATTTAAGAGTTACATTTTAATTTCTAAATGTACAATTTTAACTCTTTATTGCATGCATAATTGCAAATATTAATAGAATATTTAAAGAATATTATATAAAAAATAAAAAGTATTGTGTGATCAGACTGCTTAAATTTGTATATCCTAAACTAAACATGTATATGGTATAATGTAAAACATTTATTTTAATTAACACAAATACCATGTAAAAATGACAGTAACACTGGGGTTTCTGACATGTGCAAGGAGAAAATTCTTTTCCAGTCAACATATTTTCCATCCTACTCAGACACACACACACACACACACACACTCTCTGTCCGAACACTCAGCATTCCATTTGTAAACCATTATGTCCAAACATTCCAGTTGTACCATTAAACGTGCATCCAGAAACAAAAATTAAAATTCCAGATTTGATCCATGAAATATTTTTTATAGTCATCTACATTTATACAGTATGTTCTATATCTTCTTGAGTAATAAGGCTCGTATGGGGAGCAGGTGATGATGTATGTACATTCCTTTACTTACCATAAGAGGGCAGAATACACTCTTGTTAATCATGTGAGAAGATCAAATTTCTGGATATATGATGTTTTCCATTATACTATAAAATCCATTCGCTGCATTTACACACTGCATTGGATTTTAAGGACAGATGCTGTTTTGAATGCAACAGGCAATAACTTCTCAAAATACTTAAAATAAAATGGACTATGAGATTTGCAAGATCTATTAGCAAAAGAGAAGTTTGAAAGAAACATCGGCAAACTGCAAAATGCTAGAACAATTAAGACAAAAACAATAAAATACATCTGGCATGCAGTAACAAGAAGCACAAGTTAAATGATCGATCAATGAAAGCAACAGACCACCACTTCCTTTCCATTTTTCTTATTTTCATATATTTAATCTTATCAATGTCAGTGTCATACACCATCATTGATTTTCAATGGATGGCTGTACAGATGTGCTCTGTGGAATAGGGATAAGCTAACGGAGAATCTCAATCATTTGTCAGCAGTTGCAGCGAATCGAACCCCAATTATTTACACAACTGGCTTTTTCCTGCAGCATACACTCTACCAACTGTGATATCCAGGGTGCTTTTTTCTCACTCTAGCTTATTACACAAACCCATTGCATACAAAAATGTGATTTTGCAGCTTCCTTGGTAAGCAGCCAGGTGCAGATAAGGATGGGGGAGTACAGGGGGTTATGAAAACAAAAGTTATTTTTTATGCATAGTATTTTAGAGAGAGAGGGAAATAAAGAGAGAGAAAGATCAAGAGACAGTCAGTGCAGCCTGGATATCTCAGTTGGTAGTCCGAGATGCTTGGAAAAGCCAAGGGCATTAGTAACTGGTGAATCATGTGATAAGAGAGAGGAAAGCCCTGTCAGTTTATCTCTATCCCACGGAGCACATCTGTGCATCCAGCCATTGCAAAGTGACAATGATGAATGATGTGACATATGTAGTCTGTGGGTACTTATGGGATGATGTTAAAATGAAATGACCATTTTTATTACTATTATTTTTACTACTAATATTCATGAAATTGCCAATTAAGCAATATTACACTCCGAAATGCAGATACTGTATATAGAACATCAGCACAACTGCACTTTTGTTGTAATCACATATATGCTTATATAAACTAACTAACCCCATATAAACAAAATTTGCATAGTGTTCAATAATGTAAGTACATAATATATTTATTTTCCCGTCAATATTAGTGTAAAACTTGTATACATTTATATCACAGACAGCTTCTTTTTATCTATGGATAACTCAGCTGCCCTAAATAACTCATTTTGCAACTATAATAATGGCAATTTGCATAGTCAGCAAACTATAGTGGCAGTAATGTAATTTTTCTCTTAATCTGTTTTCTTGTTTCTTTTATTTGCAAAAAAATGCCATGTGTACCATCTTCAGTACTGAGTTTGGGAAGTTCTTTTTATCGCTTACTCTTCCAATAGTATTACAATGTCAAGTAAGTGGCAGAGAGATGTACACATAACATAACATGGTTGAATGAACTTTAGATTCTTTTAGTTAGTTATTTACAGTATAGGTTGATAGAAAATAGGTAAGCTAGGTAGTTACTCCCAGTTTCCTGTATTTTTACACATACGACATGATAAATGCCCCACATTTCTAAGATTATGCCCTCCATAAGGGCCCAATGATGCTTTTTCTCTGGTCTTAGTTTCACTTTAATAGGGTTTGTGATTATTGCTGGTGACACTTTCCTAAAATACAATTTTCAGTTCAAGTTTTTCACCCAATTAAGGAGATAGGATGACCACTTTTTGAGTATGAGAAGAATCCACTGTAATTGTGAAAGGCTTTAAAGGAATTGTGTGTGTTGGTGGTGACACATGGTTAAAGCATGTGTCAGGTGGATAAAAGCTTTATGGGCCATAACGTGAGAGTCAGGCATAACCTTAACTTTCTGTGAAAGAGAAGATAAGAGAAGAAATGATTTTTAGTACCTTGAGTTAGACGTTGGTATTGGTCCTAGTCTATGCCCTATTGTTCTGAACAAGAGAACCCTTTTGCTGAAAAACTCTGCACACACACACAGGGGTCCATGGTAGGCTTGCGGTCTAGGAACCAGGCGTATGACTGTAAGGTCTGGGTTTCCCGGCACTGTAAAGTCATGATATGGCTGTAGTGCCCTTGGGCAAGGCACCCAGGAATGCCCGGGGATTCACCGCTCACCGCTCAGGGCATGTGTGCTCACCTCACAATGTTTTGTGTATATATACAAGCACCAGCAGACCCTGATTTGGAACCCATGACATTGGGACCATCCAGGTTGTCCACAGAGAAGAGAAATCAACACAAACAACTAGGGCTTCGTTTCTATTGTGGGAAACCTGGCTATGGTGTTTGAGAGTGTGCCAGTATTTCCCAACAAAAGAATACACGCTAACACAGTGAGCAGTTTAGTACTGTAACATAAATGTCCAGATAAATTATGGTAACCAGGTGTTGTTTTTTCCTGCCCTTATAGACTTGGGTCCTGCGAGAAGTTTCATGGACTCCTCCACTGTCAAAAGCTTAAACATCCCTAGTGTGGTGCTTTAACACCAGCTCCAAATAAGGGCTATTGATTGGGGTCCCATTGGAGGTGGTAGTGTCACTCATTGCACCGCTCTTTTGAGGATAACTGTGGGAATACTTCATGTTGAATCTATATCTTTCCTCATTACTGATTCCCTGCAGTACCCCATTGTGCTAGGCCTACCGTGGATGAGTCTCCTTGACCCACTGATATCCTGGCAGCAACAATAAATTCAGGCATGGTCAAAAAAGTCTTTCGAACAATGTCTTCTTAATCATACAATAACGCTCAGTTCCACCACCATTGAAAGTCCACCTGTGGATCCTCAATGTTACACTGATCTAATGAAAGTGTTCAGTAAGAAGGCTGAAGGACTGCCCACTCATAGGGAGTTTGATTGCAAGATTGATCTTATTCTAGGTTGTGTTCCTCCGCGCAATAAAATATATGCTTTGTCTTCACCAAAAATGGAGGACTAAATCCAAGAAGCCCTGGCAGCCAGTTACAGCCGTCACTCCACATCTCCGTCTTCAGCTGGGTTCTTCTTTGTGGAAAAGAAAGGAGGTGGTCTCAGGCCATGCGTTGACTACCGAGGTCTAAACAAGGTCTCCTTCTATTACCCAAACCAACCCGACGCACTCTGGAACTTATTAATTCTAACTGTTGGTGGCCCAGAATGAGCAAGGAAATTGGTGAGTTCATGAAGTCATGCTCCGTATGTTCTCAAGCCAAGACCCCTCAAACTTTACCAGCTGGTAAATAACTGACCCTACGCATTCCTGAACAGCCATGGTCCCACATAGCACTAGATTTTGTAACCGCCCTACCACCCTCTAAAGGTAACAACACTTTTCTGGTGGTCATTGATCGGTTTTTGAAGCCAGTACGGTTCTTTTCACTGAACTGCTTGCCCACATCTATAGAGACGGCTAAAGTCTTACCTCTGGAAATCATCCTGAGGCCAATGGCACCTAATGCAATAATAAAATAATTCCTTCTATATATTTTTTCTGTATAGTAAAAACTGATTCATTCGATGCCACCAACCATGATAATGGTGTATGAAATGACATGATCTATAGTAACTGCAAGATACAATTGTGTAAACAGTCAATGTTTTAAAATGAACTTTTGAACCTTTATTGAAGTTATACAATGTTCTGCTGGATATTTTACAAATGGAATGTAAAACTCTACAGTGAGTTTACAGACATAGCAACTAAGAGTGATTATAAAAGTTACAGATCAAAACCAAAGTCTCTAAGTTTCTATAGTTTCTAAGTGTCTTTAATCCATCCATAATGGTGGTCTTTATGCTGTCCACGTGGGTCATTTAATTATGGAAAATGATTAACTCGTGATGACAGTGCCAAACCAAAGTAAAGATAGATTTACAGTCACTGGTAACTTATGGTGTTGGAGGTCTAGCATATGTAGCTTTAGAGAGTGCAGTTGCTGGAGAGAAAGGACGAAAACTAAGGAGGTGGGGATTGAGGGAATAGATTATGATACATTTTCTACCACAAAACCATTAGGAAAAATGTATACTGTTTGCAGAGTGCGAACAGGGACTCCAGTAAGACTAGCTATGACAGCGTAACTAAAAGAGAACCAGAAGGTAACTAATACATGAAGGAGCCCTGGAAAAAAGCCCCTAGCCACAATCCTGAGTGAATATGTATGTATGTGTTGTTGGCGGTTCGATTAAACGTTATGCCACAATCATCCCAGATCTGTGCGTTCACCTAACATGAAAATGAATGAGTGCTTCTGCATCATTGTACAACATTATCATGTAATGTTATGTTATGTTTATAGGATGACTGAAGAATTTATATATATATATGCATCCATATAAATGGTTTTGAGAAATATTGTGTTGTGAGGCTAAACCTGCCAGTACATGTAGTATTTGATGGTATTCCTGTAAAATTAGAAAACTGGCTAATTGATATTTTGTGTGTGCAGGAAACAAAGTGGAAGGGGAGTAAGGCTCAAAGCATTGGTGCAGTTTTTAAACTGTTCTATCATTGTGTGGATAGGAAGAGAAGTGGCGTTGGGGTGGTCCTGAAGGAGGACTATGCAAATAGTGTTGTTGAGGTGAAAAGGGTGTCAGAAAGGGTGATGAGTTTGAAGTTAGAAATTGAAGGTGTAATGGTGAATGTTGTCAATGGCTATGCACCACAAGTTGGCTGTGAGTTGGAGGAGAAAGAGAGATTCTGGAGGGAGCTGGATGAAGTAGTAGAGAGCATTCCCAAAGAGGAGAGAGTGGTGATGGAAATGGCTTTGATAAACACATATTTCCAAAAGAAGGAGAAGCACAGGGTAACCTACAAGAGTGGAGGCAGGAGCACACAGGTAGACTACATCCTGTGTAGAATATTTCACTTGAAAGAAATTGGAGACTGTAAGGTAGTGGCAGGGGATAGTGTAGCTAGATAACATAGGATGGTGGTTTTCAGGATTACTCTGGAAGTTAGTAAAAGGAAAAGCGTGAATTTAGAAAAGAGGACAAAATGGTGGAAGTTAAGAAAGGTGAAATGCTGTGAAGAGTTCAGAAAAGAGTTAAGAAAGGCTTTGGGTGGTAGCAAAGAGCATCCAGATGACTGGGTAGCAGCAGCAACGGTGATTAGACAGATAGGCATGAAAGTACTTGGTGTGTCATCTAGACAGATGAAAGACAGCAAGGAAACCTGGTGGTGGAACAAGTGCAGGAGATTATTCATAGGAAGAGGTTGAAAAAGAAGAAATGGGACTGGGAGAGTACTGAACAGAGTAAGCAGGAGTATAAAGAGATGAAGCGTAGGGAGGTAGCAAAGGCCAAGCAGAGGGCCTATGCTGTTAGGTTGAGAGGTTAGACCGTAAGGAAGGAGAGAAGAAGTTGTATCACCTTGCGAGGCAGAGAGATAGAGCGGGAAAGGATGTGCAACATGTCAGGGTGATCAAGGATAAAAATGGAAATGTACTGAAAGGTGAGGAGAGGGTGAGGGAAAGATGAAAGGAGTATTTTGAGGAACTGATGAATGAAAAGAATGACAGGGAAAGAGGAGTGGAAGGCATATAAATAGTGGAAGAGTATATAGTAAAGGTTAGCAAGGATGAAGTAAGGAAAGCTTCGAAAAGGTTGAAGAAGGGAAAACAGTCAGAACTGATGACATACTGGTAAAGGTATGGAAATGTATAGGAGAGATGGGAGTGTCGTTTTTGACTAGATTATTTAATGAGGTTTTTGTGAGTGAATTAATGCCTGAGGAATGAAGGGAAAGTGTACTTGTACCGATTTATAAGAACAAGGGTAATAAAGTTAATGAGTCACAAAATGAAGATTTGGGAGAGAGTTGTGAAAGAGCTACACTGTGTCTTTGTGGATTTATAGAAAGCTTATTATAGGTTGGAAGAACTGTGGTGTTGTATGAGGTATTCTAGAGTGGCTGAAAAGTGCGTTAGGTGATGGACAGACTAACAGATGAGGTCAGACATTTATCACCAAAGACTATGATGTTTGTGGATGACATCGTTATCTGTAGTGAGAGCAGGAAACAGCTAGAAGAGAACTTGGAGAGGTGGAGGTATGTTCTGTAAAAGGAGGGGAATGAAAGTCAACATCTGTAAGACAGAATACATGTGTGTGAATGAGAGGGAGGCAGGTAGAACAGTCAGGCTACAGGCAGACAAAGGTGCAGGAATTCAGATACTTAGAATCAACTGTACAAGCAGATGGGAAGTGTGGAAAAGAGGTAAAGAGATTACAGGCAGGATGGAGTGTATGGAGAAAAGTTTCAGGAGTGATGTGTGACAAAATGGTTGCACCAAAAGTAAAAGGAAAGGTTTATATGAGAGTAGTGAGACCAGCGTTGTTTTATGTTTTGGAGACAGTGACACTGACTAAGAGACAGGAAGCAGAGCTGGAGGTGGAGCTTAAGATGTTGAGGTTCTCATTAGGAGTGACCAGAATGAACAGGATTAGGAATGAGATCATCAGAGGGACAGCACAGGTTCGAAAATTGGGAGACAAAGTTAGAGAGGGCCGATTGAGATGCTTTGGACATGTACAGAGGAGGGACAGTGAATATATTGGTAGGAGGATGTTAGGAACGGAGTTCCCGGGCAGGAGGCAGAGAGGAAGACAAAAGCGGAGATAGATAGATGTTGTCAATGTAGACATGCAGGTAGTTGGTGTAAAAGCAGATAATGCAGAGGACATAGTGAGGTGGAAAAGACCTGTGCTGTGGCGACCCCTGATAAAAGAGAGAGGCTGAAAGAAGAAGAAGAATAAGAAGATCTGCAAAATACAGTTGAACCTATAATTCGGGCTATTTATTTAATATAAATTCAGGTTTAGTCAACAAATTTATTAACAATTTGTCTTAATTTAAAGTTCCTGTCTCTTAAATATAAGCCTATATAATTAATAAATATACGGAACACATATAGTACATAAATAATGTGATTGAGTGACATTACACTGATGATATGTATTTGATTTCAACAGTATAAAAGAAATGAAGTTGATTAAGATAAGATAATGCTTTAGAAGATAAAGCTTTAAAAGATTATTAGTACCATAATGGAAATTCTAGCATCACAGCAGTAAAGACGATAGACAGATATTTAAAATATATAAAAATGAGTCAGTAGCAATACACAATATAGAAAAACTTTATCATACTGCACAGTATACATTTCACAATGTATGAATAATTGAAATGTGTAGCGGGCAGCATGGTGGCGCAGTGGATAGAGCTGCATGTTCTCCTTGTGTTCATGCGGGTTTTTTCTGGCCACTTCTCCTAGGTAAAGTGACAGTGATTGTGTATAATAAATTCTACGTCACTGTCATTGCATGCCTTTGTGGGAGGTCTCAGCATGGTGCAATACACACGTCAGTATGTCCACATATTAAAACATTGCCCTTAGAGGTTAGGACAGAGCTGTCTTTCCCGATAGACCATGACCAGGATTAGAATTTCTGGACTTCAGAAAAAGAGAA
>JAOUQV010345413.1:0-10418 GCA_028565295.1 Aspidoras spilotus
GCACTGACTAAGAGACAGAAAGCAGAGCTGGAGGTGGCAGAGCTTAAGATGTTGAGGTTCTCATTAGGAGTGACCAGCATGGACAGGATTCGAAATGAGAACATCAGAGGGACAGCACATGTTGAAAAATTGGGAGACAAAGTTAGAGAGGGCCAATTAAGATCTATTCGGAATCATGATGATTTTAAATCAGAACATCATCATATTGAATTGAACACCTGGGAGTTTGTAAGGGATTACACAATGCACATATGGACGCAGTATAGACTATGGGGATGTAAGATGAATCCTCTTTCAAATAATAGGCTTAATCTATGTTTTGGCTACCCTGGATGGGCTATAGCTCCTCAAGGCTGCTGCGATAACAAAATCCTCCATTATGGCAGAGCGGAGATAAGTTGTCTCTATTCCCAAGGCCTTCGAGTTTTTAGCCTCACTGAAAGCAAACTGTTTTGGAGTGATTCTATCCCTTCTCCCTACATCTTACCTTGTGGCATTTAATCTATTGTTGTGTGATAGTTTGTGTTATTTAAATGTGCTATTTGTCCTCCCCTATGTTTTCTTTTCTATATTCTTTCCTTTTGATAAGGGTACGCTGGTGGGATTGGCTGCCACTCCTTTTTGAATACTTCCCCACCCATCCTTGTTCACCCTATCTATCTTTACCCCACCCATTTTTGTAAAGCGTCCATGGGTATCTTGAAAAGCGCTATATAAGTTGAATGTATTTTTTTTTTATTGTATTTAGGGCTCATGTAGATAATGACACAAGGGCATCCTACTTTCATATATGAAACATTGCAAATTAAGATTAAGAAAAATCTTAAATTAAGAAATATATAGACACCATAATGCTGAAACACTAATTCATGCCTTTGTTACTTCTTGAATTATATCAATGCCTTGTTTCAGCAGGTGAATACACAAACTTCAGTTAGTGCAGAACACTGCGGTCATAATTCTTACTAGAACAAATCCCCCTTGATTTACACTTGATTAGCTCCCAATTAAATTGAGCACTGAATATAAACTTCTATTACTGACGAATAAAGCTCTAAATCGTCATGCTCCACAGTATCTAAGTGAACTATTTATATTTAATAACCCACCTCACCTATCAAAAGATGCAGGCTGCTCACAGGTTCCTAGAATAATGAACAATACTGTCACAGTGCTGTCCTTATTTAGTGCAGTGTTTATTTTGTCAACAAACCATTTTCAAATGACAAAAACGAGACAATAACTAAATAAAAACTACATGAAAGGATTAAAACTACGACAAAATTAATTGACACTTTCGTCAACAAATAAAAACGAGACGAAAATATTTGGCAGAGACGACATCCAATAAGAACGGATTTGGTTTTGTAAAATCGATCCAATCATAACTACGTTAGGGTCAGTGGAGAGGCGGGACAAGCCGGGTCGCCATCTAATCAGTACTAATAACTTAAATTTATTATAAACCCGGGAAGACCAGATTAGCCAAGTTAATTTAACTCGACAATGTCAACAGGGAGAAAAAGGAGAGCAGATAAATAGGAACATTTATTATTTGATGTTGTTAAAAAAAAAAGACAACGTGTAAACCATGTGGGGCAATGATCACAGGGAAAAATACAACCTAAAATGACATTTGCAGACGAGTCACCCACATTTCCATGCAAAGGTAAGTATTTTAATGCTAACGTTATTTCGTTAACTAATGGTGTGTTGTACTATACTGTGAACTGAACTATCCCACTGCTGTTCTGTAAAGTTACCGATGTAGAACTTACGTAAGATAAAAAGATCCCCTGATTAAAATCACCATGACTTCTGCCATAAATGTACTCAGAACTTCATGTGTCGAGTCTGTTCAGTTTTTGCCAACATAGCATCAATGATGCGTTTTGCTACGTCTATAAGTCGTTTCCAAGAACCTCCCAGGTAAGAGGCATGGGGGGGTTACATGACCAAATGCATCTTTTTTCATTGCAGGTATTTCCCTACTGGCTCTCCAAGATCAAATCTAGTTCCTTATGTGCTCCGCCAAAATTCGTTCCTAATAGTGTGTGGTTTTCGAGGTGCTAGTTTGGATTTTCCGATTACAAATCCAATTGACCTTCACTTTTCACTGTTCGCATATATGATAGCTATACGATAGCATCTGAGAAAATGCATAATTCATTCACCTGACAATTTCTTAACGTAGCGGGTGGTAACATCTAGGTATTTGGATATTCTCCAGTGCTTGCAAAGAATTTTTCCATGAGTTCCACAATTCATGTTTTTCTGGGGATAGCGGTGAATCCCAGTCTTTTTCCACAATTGAAAATTCTCTCAGTAAGACTTTGCTTTGCATTATGCTCAGGGCAACAAAACCCAGAGGGTCGTAGAGGCTATTATCGGTTGATAAAACTCCCCTGCGTGTGAATGGTTTGTCTTCATTTGAAACCTAACAGATGAAACTGTCAGTTTGCAAATCCCAATGAAGTCCTAAGCTTCTATTAACTGGGAGGATTCAACATAAATGTTCAAATTTTTCAAATCTTTTGCTATTTGAACAATTTTATGAAAACATAGATTTGATTCAGCCAACATGTTCTGTGTTCGTTCAAACAAATTGATTGCTTCCTCACTTGTTCCGACTTATATAAGACTTCCGTCAGTTTCTCCAACATAAGTGTCTTTCAACAAAACATCTTGCATCAGAACAGTGTTTTTTTTTGCCTTTCGTCTCATACAGTATATAGCTACCACGGGTGAAGAACCATTTCTGAACGCATGAACTTTTATTCTATATTTAATTATCTCTTTGCTTACATCATTATTCTTGAACTGTAAAAATCGCAAAAATCTCCGTTATCCTCCCGCACCACCACACAATAAAATATTTGATACTGTCCACATAACTTTGTACACCGTGGCAAGACAACCAACAAATCTTTGGATTTATTGTCATCACTCTTATTCGCTGGATCCATATTCGTTAATACAGTTTTGTAATCAGGATGCATCGCTGAACAGTTTTTTGAGTTGTCACCGAAAATTTGGATTTTTATTTCCCAGTGTCGAAACACTGATCGCTTTCCACAAAAACTGGGTCAACTGTTATTAAAGCTTGTTAAAAATTAACTTAATTAAGGATTAATTAAGGAAGAACAGTGATACATTATGTTCCCATTTGTTTCTCGTTTCCTCCATAATCCATAATCAAAAACACCACTTCACGCTTCTTGTTTAATGTCTATTGTTTCCGGAAATAATGTGTCAAAGCTGTGTTTATTCTTGGCGGCATACTCATGCTGCTGTTTGCTGTTGTACATATTTACTTGTACGTCAGAATGAATCCATTGATTCTGCTCTTATGGCTGGTTTTCTGACACGTTTTCATGTCTGTGCCGCTGGCTGTTCATATGAAATTGCTTCTGCTTCAGCCAAATCGAATTCTTTCTGTTTTTTAAAAAAAGTATTTGCTGTGCTTCTGCCAATGCGCTCATGCGTGTGTTGCGGTGGTTTTGCATAAGGTTGATGATTTATCTGATCGTTTAGAAGTAGCTCTGGAAACCTGCGATTTATATTCCGAAGATCCATCATCAGATTTCTCAGACGGTGGTGGATGAGAAGCCTTTTCCTGCTTCTCTAGAGTATTGTCTCTATATTGCTTGCCCGAGCGTAAACTCATTGTAAAGTCCGACCGTGTAATTTCGGAAAATAGATAGTTTTTCTTCTTAGGAAATATGCCAGGCATCATATTTTATTGATTCTTGATAAGAATCAATAGAAAAACGTCTTTTTACTGTTCTGTCCTAACTAATTTTAGGAATCATTTAGACAGACAGTTAACAAATAAATACTTGTCCAATAATGCACTTGAATGAATACTTTACTGGCTGGAACTGTCTTTATACAAAGAAAAATAGAATAATATTCAAAAAAACAAACTAATCATTAGTAATTCTTAACATAAATACAAGGCGTATGTCTCCTCAGATCTCTATATGTCATAACATAGTTACCAATTGTTTACAGTTTACAAACATTATTTAATGCTTGTAATATATGTAAATACTGTATCGAAATATGAATCAATCCCAGATCTTTCAGTATGTTATTCGGTCATTTTTCAATAGGACTCTCCGTTTCTAATTTGTTGTATCTAATTTAGGATTTAAGAGCATATTAAAATCTCCAGCACAGACCAGATGCTATTAAATTTAATATATATTTCTCTGAAAAATGATACGTCACACTCAGCATAAATATTAAGTAATGTAACATTTTTATGTTAAAATTATGCTTATGCTTTTTAGTTTTTCATGTTCATTTTCGGACAGATACATTTCCTGCCAGAAAGCTATGTTTACCTTGTTCCTTTTCAGCCTACATACCATTTTACTTATTTTACTTTAGACGATATTTTTTTTTAGACGATTTTGTTTAGCCCAATAGCATTCACAGGCAATGCTTTATAATATTAAAATAATACTCCAAAACAAGGCCTCGAGAAAGAAAATAAATGAACAACAGTACTAATAAACATATATCTCTGCAGCTTCTCCCACACTTTCATCTAGGGGTCCACTTTGCTTCTGCTTCGAAGCATGACAACACCCAGGTAATATTCCAGGGCAGGAGTTTGGTGAGTGTGTCCTCAGTAATAAAGTTAAGATTGCTTGTCCTTATTGAATCCAGGTAAAACCCCTGCCTCCTCAATTTCTCCACAGCTTGGAAAGCGAAAAGTGATGGGTCCCGTGTCAACCTGGACCAGCAGTTTAGTCTGCGGGGACTTAAACGTATGCCCGGGATGCCAAACAACCAAATGTTATTTCTCCTGGTGTGGCCCTTCAGATCACTGACTTTAGCTTGCAGAGCTCACTGGTTAGTTGATAATTAAAAAGAGCGTTTTTTGGTCTTGCAGGTTTTTCATTAGCGGCGGCTGTGTGTTTGGGTTGTTTTTATACATTTCTCACTCAGATTTATCTGATGTCTTATCATTCCCTTCTTGAGTATGTGCAGGATTTTAGGAACACTCAAATTCTGTTCATTTGGGGGGGCTGTTCATTTGCATGAGTTAACTTACTATGCGACCATTCCCAACACAGCAATATGTCAGAGTGCAATTCAACTTCGACAAGGGCAAGAAAATGCTGGAAAAATACAACACCATTCCACAGGTAAACAGATTATTTTAAAACAGGTGCGTGTCATTATTTGGTATAAAGAAGCATCCCTGAAAGGATGGGGCAAGGTTCACAACTTTGTAAACAAGTGCGTAAGCAAATAGTAGAACAGTTTAAGAATAAACTTGCAAATGCTTGACATTACTATCAAAAGTTTCAGAAAATCTAATGAAATCTAAGCAAATAAGCGGAAAGGGAGAAAACCTTAACTGAATGCCCATGACCTTCCATCCCTGAGATGGCACTGCATTAAAAACCAACATCATTCTGTAACGGATATAGTTACAGGAACACTTCAGTAAACCATTGTCAGTGAACACAGTTCATCACTCCATTTACAAATGCAATTTAAAACTCTACCATGCAAAGCAAAAGCTATATATCAACAACACCCTTAAATCAACAACAGCATGCTTATATAATCAACAACTTGCTTTCAGCAAGACAATGCCAAGAGATTCCGCTTCTGTGACAAAAGCATGACTTCGTAGTAAAGTACTAGATTGGCCTGCCTTAAGTCCAGACCTGTCTCACACTGTTGTGCATTATGAAGTGCAAAATAGTCAACGGAGACCCCAGACTGTTGAGAAACTGAAGTTTACATCAATCAAGAATCTTACACAATTAGTGTCCTCAATTCCAAATGTGTATTGAGTGTTTTTAAAAGGAATGGTGGTAAACATGCCCCTGTCCCACCTCTTTTGGAACGTGTTGCAGGCAATAAATTCAAATGAGTGAATATTTGCAAAAACAACTAATCAAATTTATCAGTTTGAACATTAAATATCTTTGTCGTGTATTCAATTGAAATAGTTTGAAAATGATTTACAATTGATTCTCTTCTGTTTTTATTTATGTTTTCTAACGTCCCAATTTCATGAGAATCAGGGTTGTTGATAATTGGAGTATCTTTGAGAAAACCCAAACCCTTTGAGGGAACCCTAACTGTCTCATACAACATGCATACTGTATATATTACTTTTACAATTTATTATGCATCGAAAACATGGTCAAACATAATGTCTTAATAAAAAAGAAACATAATAGTCCTACACAAGATGGCTCTCATGTGACTCATTAGCGTCAAGTTGAATCTATAGTATATGATGTGTGTGTATGTGTGCCTTCAGTGAAGCAGTGCAAAACCAAGAGTGTGCATGCCTAGACGCAAATATCACGTTTTTAAAAAAGTCTAGCGCACAATAATTACATTACAATAAAAAATTTAAACCAGGATAAACAAAAATAGAAACATATTAAAGACATCTATTACAGACGCACTAAAGATTGCACTTGTTTTCAGAATCAGAGAGTGGTTTAAGATAAAAAAAAAATCAATGCAATTCTACTAGGGCACATGGGAGTCCACATTTATAAGTTTTTACAGATAGCCAAAATACACAAATCGCTATTCTGTAAAATAAACTCTTCGATTACTTAGTTGCCGAACGAGGTTTAAACCAATGTCTCGTAACGTAAGAGAGAAGAGTAATTTAGCCCACTTTGGCGCAAACCATAGTGGCGGGAGCCGGTCCTGGGCGCAAGGTTGGCGCTGTGCCAGATTCCCCTCCTCCCACTACAAGCAGTCCTACTCAGGATTTAACCAGGCTTACAGAAAGGCCTGATTCGCCAACAGTTAGCGGGGTTTCTTGGTTTTTACCAGCGCTGGACACTTTAAAAAGTTCCTTGCTGTTGGAGAATGCCACAACTTTATCGAATGCTCTGCAACCCATTGCTGACACCTTAACTTGATTAAGCAAACATTAGATTCTCATTCGGGAAGCATTAAATCTTTGGAGGCTGCAACTTTTGACCATAGCGACAGGATTTCTCAACTGGAGAAACATTGTAAATCTCTGGTTTCAAAGAACTCATTACAGGACAAATTGGATGACCTCAAAAACCGTTCCCGCCGATCTAATCTGCGAGTTACCAGGGTTCCTGAGAAAATGGAAGGCGCGAAACCAACGAGCTTTATGACGGAGCTATTACATAAAGTACTCGAATCAGATTACTTCCAGCATAAGCCAATCATAGAGAGGGCCCCATCGCCTTGGGCGGTCTGCGGATGCTAGTGGTAGAAGCGCCGACAAGCCAAGACCTTTTATTATGCCTTTTCACACGTTCAAAATCAAATGTGTTTTCCAAATCTTGGAAAAAGTAAGCACGGTGTAAGTTTTTTAGGGACAAAATATAACAATTTTTAAAAGACTATAGCGCAGACCTCTCTAGGCGACGTGCGGCATTCGAGCAGTGAAGACCGCATTTTACAAAGAGGGAGTTCGGTTCAGTTTGCTATACCCAGCCTGGCTACAAGTGACTTTAAATAAGGGCTTTAAAATATTTGATACACTGGAGTCAGCCCAGAATTTTTTAGATGAACAGTACCACTGAGCAGTCGGTTTGTATTGAGTCAAAGAGGTCAGTGTTCTGTCATTTTAGTGACTAAATTGTGCACCGAATTATTTTGATATGCTACAACTGTAGACTGTTCTTAACAAGAATATAGTCTTATTACTGTGCTTATAGCGCAATGTTCGATACTCTTTACACTTAGTTTACGCGTGTATTAAGGGATGTGTGCGCACATAAGCATGTGTTTGTATGAGTACAACGCTGACTTTGAACACATTGTTTTTTTTCTTCGTTGTAAAAGTGGGTTAGTTCTTTACGACATATTTTATATTTACTGATTGGCTATTTTTAGTGACTGTTTAAGTTCATCTTGTAAACACAGATAGTGTTTACAAGATGAACTTAAACAGTCACTAAAAATAGCCAATACAAGTATAAATTATATATAGTATATTCCTTTCTATATGTATAGTCTTTTCAGTCGCAAAGTTTTTTTTTTACCTGTTCTGGTGGAATGTATACAGTTTAATATTTATCTTGATTATCATTTATCTCTGTAAAAAAATTTCCATGTCTTTGTGGGCGGGAGCGGTGAAAAAATTTGGAAGTTTGTATGTAGGATGGGTTAATCTACTCTTCTATACATTCACTATGAGTTAAGATTAAAGGTTTGTATTCTATTGGGGAGTTTTGTTCTTTTAGAGGCTTTTTTTCTTCACCCTTCTCTTTTATACTGTCACAGAATATATTCCTTAATATCCTCTCCCTCAACCTCAGACATATTTCATTTACTTCTCTGTGAAACTCTCTCACTTGTACTATGGGATGCAATATAGGCAATACAGTTAGATTATTGTCCTGGAATGTGAGGGGGTTACAGTCTCGTACTAAGGCCATAGAAGTTTTTAATCATATTAATTCTCTGAACGCTGCTGTAGAAACACACCTGGCTAAACCGGAGCACACTAAACTGCAAAAATCTGAAGTGGGTCAGGTGTTTCACTCCAATTTTAACAGCAGGTTAAGAGGTGTGGCAATAATAATCAACAAGCAAGTACAGTTAATTCCCTCCAAAATTATTTCTGTTCAATACGGTACATTGTCGTTGGCTCACTTTTCAAACCCAGGTAATATTCGTTAATATATATGCACCAAATTGGGATGATGTTGGCTTTATGGATAGACTGCTGTCCACAATTCCTGATTTAAATAAGTATAAATTAATTCTGAGGGGTGATATGAATTGCGTTATGAATCCTGCACTAGACCAGTCGAGTCAAACATCAACATAAGTCTCGAATATGGCAGGCTCATTATCTTTTTTTATTGATGAAAATGGCTGTCTTCAACCATGGAGAGTACTCCATCCCCATTCAAAATCTTTTTCCTTTCTATTTCCCGCCCATGTACACAATTCCTTTTCCCGAATCGATTATTCCTTTATTAGTCGAGAGCTATTACAGTATATTACTCGGATCGAATATTTGGCGATTGTAATTTTAGATCATGCACCTTTACAGATGGATTCTACCCTCACTCAGCACCAAATATCCCACCCTCAGTGGCGTCTCAACCCAACATTACTCTCTCGATCAAAGATTTCAGATTCTATTCTTTTTTCTTAGACACGAACAAATCAGATTCTGTGTCTAACAATATGGGAAACACTTAAAGCAGTTATTTATGGTTAAATTATTTCATATGCTTCCTATTTTAAAAAAAATCTACCCAGAAAAAATCTACCAGAGCAAACAATAAGGGGCTCCGAGCCGATCCTTTATGCAGTCCCACCTTTACCTTGAAGCCATCCATCACTCCTACAGTACATCTCACTACTGTCATGCTGTTATCATACATGTCCTGCACCAATCTTTTACTTTTCTACTTTTTTACAATCTTACATACTTTTCAGACGCTTCAAAATTCCTCATACACCACAACGGTTCCTCCCTCAGCACCCCATCATAAGCTTTCTCTAAATCCACAAAGACACAGTGTAGCTCATTCTATACTTCTCCATCAGCATTCTCAAAGCAAAAATTGCATCTGTGGTGCTCTTTCTTGGCATGAAACCATACTACTGCTCACAAACAGTCACTGATTGTCTAAGCCTAGCTTCAACAACTCTCTCCCAAATCTTCATTGTCTGACTCATTAACTTTATTCCCCTGTAATTGCTACAACTCTGAACATCACCCTTGTTCTTATAAATCGGTACAAGTACACTGTTCCTCCATTCCTCAGGTATCAATTCACTCTCAAAAATATAATTAAATAATTTAGTCAAAAATGACACTCCCATATCTCCTATACATTTCCATACCTCTACTGGTATGTCATTAGGTTCGACTGCTTTTCCCTTTTTCATCCTTTTCAAAGCTTTCCTTACTTTATCCTTGCTAATCTTTACTATATCCTGTTCCACTATTTCTATGCCTTCCACTCTTATTTCTCTGTCATTCTCTTTATTCATCAGCTCCTAAAAATACTCCTTCCATCCTTCCCTCACCCTCTTCTCACCTGTTAGTACATTTTCATTTATATCCTTGATCACCCTGACATGTTGCACATCCCTTTCCACTCTATATCTATGCTTTGCCAAGCAATACAACGCCTTCTCTACTTTCCTTACTGTCGAAGATCTCGTACAACTCATCATAGGCATTCTGTTTGGCCTTTGCTACCTTCCTCTTTGTCCTCTGCTTCATCTCTTTATACTCCTGCTTACTCTCCTTAGTCCTCTCCCTGTCACTTCTTCTTTGCTAACCTCTTCTTCTGAATAACCTCCAGCAACTTCTTGTTCCACCACCAGGTTTCCTTGCTGTCCTTCATCTGTCCAGATGACACACCAAGTACCTTCCTGCCTGTCTGTCTAATCACTGTTGCTGCTGCTACCCA
>JAOUQV010345446.1:0-10416 GCA_028565295.1 Aspidoras spilotus
ACTGTCCCTCCTCTGCACATGTCCAAACCATCTTAATCGGCCCTCTCTAACTTTGTCTCCCAATTTCTCAACATGTGATGTCCCTCTGATGTTCTCGTTCATAATCCTGTCCATTCTGGTCACTCCTGGAATTGATCGGATATAAAAATGTTAAAACAACACTTTAAAGACATATATTAATTTTTTTTTTAATCCAGTCTCGTCTCCGAAAGACCGATTTAGCAAAATCAGATTCGGATGAATCTGAATTCTGTTATTGTCTCTACACCTGGAAGTGAATAAAGCAGAGGAAAGCAAAAAGTCATTCACAAAACGTTATGACAAACATTCATTTAAATAGTAATTTTTGTGATTTAACTGGTTTTATGTTTACAAAACTAAATGTGATGAATTGCGGAGCTGGTGAGCAGCTGGGAATAGTGGGATTTACAAAATATACAGAATATCATGGACACAGATATGGAGTTCGCTAACCGGGTTCTAGTTAAGCTAGATTAACATTGAGCAAACTCAGAGAGACAAATGAATGGTAAAACTAAAACCGAATTTTATTTTAAATACTCGAAACAATCACTGGATTATGAAAACCTGGCAGGTAGCATACGGTCACTGTTAAATTGCCCACAATTAATGATTTACTTGCTATAGGTAATCTTTGACCGCCGACAAGTGTTCAGAGCCCGAAAATGTGGTGCCATTGTTTCTACACTACACTTGTTGGATTCCTGTATGAAATAAAATTAAGCTCTTGAAATTAGTTAGGGGCTGCATGGTTAGTGGGTATGCTGTCGCTTCACAACAAGATGGAAATATATGTTTGGAGTTAGGGTTCCTCCGGATGCTCCGGTTAACAGGTGCATTGGGTCTGCTGTGACTAAATGGATAGGGTAGAGGGCTGGGGACCAAGAGATCACCCATTCAATCCCCACTCTAGGCAAGTCATGGCTGAAGTGTCGTTGAGCAAAGCACCCAAACCCCAATTGCTTCCCATGCGCCTCAGTGGGGCAGCTCACTGCCCCATGTGTTAACACCTGGATGGGTTAAATTCAGAGAACAATTTTCCCATAGGAGCAATAAAGTAATCAAAATCAAAAATTGTCTCACTATCTACAGTATGACCAAGAGGAGAGAAACAATGACGATGTGGATTATTATATTTACAGGAGCATCATAATAAATTTGAATATCAATAAAAAGTTCATTTATTTCTGTAATTAAATACAAACAGTGAAATGCATAGATTATATAGATACATTACCACAATGATCTATTTCAAGTGTTTATTTCTGTTAATGTTGATGATTATTGCTTACAGCCAATAAAAACCCAAATTCATTATCTCAGAAAATTTGAATATTAAATAAGACTAAAATTATTTTTATTGTAGATATTTCGGCCTACTAAAAAGTATTTACAGTAAGTGCACTCAATACTTGGTCGGGGCTCTTTTTGCATGAATTGCTGCATTAATGTGGCATGGCATGAAGGCGAGCTGCCTGTGGCACTGATGAAGTGTTATGAAAGCCCAGGTTGCTTTAATAGGTTCTCTACGGGGTTCAGGTCAGGCGAGTTTGCTGGCCAATCAAGTAGAGTGGTTATTAAACCAGGTGTTGATACTTTTGTCAGTGTGGAAAGGTGCAAAGTCTTGCGGGACAATGAAATTTCCGCCTCTAAAAGCTTGAAGCATGAAGTGCTATACAATTTCCTGGTAGATGGCTGTGCTGATTTTGGTCTTGATATAACACAATGGACCTAGAGCAGCAGGTGACATGGCTCCCCAAACTATCACTGATTGTGGAAAATTCACACTAGACCTCAAGAAGTTTGGATTATGTGCCTCTCCATTCTTCCTCCAGACTCTTGGACCTTGATTTCCAAATGAAATTTTCTTTCATCTGAAAACAACACATTGGACCAATTAGTAACATTCCAGTTCTTTTTCTCCCAGGTAAGATGCTTCTGGCATTGTCTTGGTCATGAGGTCATCCTTGGGCTTGAAACAAGGAATGCGACAGTTGTAGCCTATGTTCTCGGTACATCTGTGTGTGGTGGCTCTTAAAGCACTGACTTTAGCAGCATTCTACTCCTTGTGAATGTCCCCCAAATTTTTAAATGGCCTTTTCTTGACGATCCTTTTATAACTGGGGTTATCCCGGTTTCTTGTGCATCTTTTTCTACCACCCTTCTTTCCTTCCACTCAACTTTCCATTGCAGTGTGCTAAGTACCACCGGACACAACTTCCAGAACCCTCAGCTACAGCAATCATTAGGAGCACCTGAGCTTAATCATAAAGGGAGGAAAGCCATTCACTTTGTCTATGCTGCTTATTTTGAGTATCTCTGTGGAGGAATGGAAGTCTAATCAGTTTTCATGCTTGTTAACTGTTGAGGAAATTTTTTACACCTAACCATTTCCAGTCTTCCCTCAGTTCATTAGCTGGGTATTTCGTAAGAAAATGCAGAAAGGAAACGCAGGAACAGATTCAAAGTGCAGGTTCAGCAGGAAGAAAGTTTATTTACGCTACACGAGTGCATTTATACAGCCTTATATTCAGTTATTGGTCATTCTCAACCTTTTTTACTCCTATTGCAGCCTGAAACATCTATTGTGTACCATCCCCCTTGCTATGCCCAGCTCTGCTTTCCTAAAGAAAAAATATCTCTGTAAGGCACAAACATGCTTAAGTTTTCACTATATCTGCTATCTATAAGGTTTCATTATATCTTTCAATGATCACTTAATATCTTCTAAATTGACTATGTTCTACCTGTTCTCTTCCTGATTCTGTAGAATTACTGAGACTGATTTGTAAATTCTGGATGTTTGGGGAGAACATGTAATCTACACACAGGTTGCCACACTCAGGGATTAAACCTGGGTTCTTCTTGCTACTAGGTGACAGCACAACCACTGCTGCACAAGAGTATCGTAGTTTATATTATCTTCGATTGTCCCCTATAGTGTTTTGTGCACTTGCATGTCCTTATGAGCCTTTATGATCCCTTTAGCCTCTTAAATAACTTCCTTATTGTCAAGTTATCAGTCCACTAGTTTAATCTATACGTTGCTAGGGTATATAACTCTACAATAGTCAGAGTATGAAAAATGCAGAATTGTCCCGGAAGTTCTAGATTACAGAGTAATATGTATAAAAATCACAGAGCTCTAGAATATATTATATTGGTGTATATTTACTGGTAAAATAATTAAAATATCCTATAGACATTCTATAGTACAGTTTGTAAACAAATGTGGCTGATTTTTTTGAGGGCAGTTCTGAAAGCATATAAATACATGCTTTATAAATGTGCATGTAATAAGGAAGTTCCAGTGTATAATAATCACCTTGCTGATGACGGCGCTGGCCAGGACCAATATACCTACAACCCCTGCCATGAAGTGCTGTAGTATCTTCAAACATGATTGTTTACCTTCTTTCTCTGCTCCAACAGGATTCAGTTGAAAGGGATCCCATGTGTCCCTGTATAAAAAGAGGAATCTGTTCATTCGAGGTGTCCATAATCTTCACATACTCTTTTAACTTTAAACTGATTAACAACATTTATTCAGAGATTCACTCGAACGAGGCCAGTAACTCCCTTTAAATAAAGTTTAACAGAACCAAATAGGGAACAGTCCTCTCTGAAATGAAGTGCAAAACATGTTTTTCCATTCTGTTGCAAATTAATTTAGTTAATACACACACGCTTACAGATGATGGAAGCCACTGTGCTCATTGGGACCTGCAGTTTCCCAGATTTATGCCTGCATACAATCCTGTCTTGGATGTCTATAGACAATTCTTGCACTTGGTTTGAACAAAGAACCCACTGCAAGAACTTCTGGCATTAACTAACAATAGTAGTACGCAGACTCTGAATACCTTCTAAACACTTAAAATAATAATAATAATAATAAATGATATGAATAATTGATTACTGATTCCCATAGAAAAATTCTAACGCCACTATGTCGCCAAAATTCTTATCTTATCTATAAAGTAACTTGATGAGAAAGATTAAAGATTCAAGATTTTTTATCATTATTCATCAGAAAACATTTACAGTAGAACAAACAGCATATTAGTCTTAGTAGTGGAACATACTAATAGTAGAAGTAATAAGAATATATTTGTAAAAATGATGCCTGATATATTTATGATACTTATAAATATTATCTATGTGAAAATATTGCACAAGATTTATTCTAGCTCTTGATTAGTCAAAGAATATTTCATTTGTGGGTCAAATAGTATAATACTACTACTAGCACTAATAATTATAAAAATACTACTACTACTACTACTACTATTACTACTACTACTAATAATAATAATAATAATAATAATAACAGTAATAATAATGTAAGGTACAGTGTTTTTATCAAATGCAAGCCTTCTTTATATCATCCAAAGAAAGAAAAAAATGAATACTTTCAAATTAAATATCTGACTGTACAATTACCTGTGCCTCCATTCTCTTTTTTGACCCCGATTCCTCAGGTCCTCCATAATGTTCTGCTATTCCATGAACTGTCTGGTATGAAGTCACATCTAGAGCCTGATTTATTTAATTTCCTCCCCCTCCAGTTATGACTAGACCCTTTAGCCCTTCCTTATTGCAGAAAGCCATAAATGGGTACAAGGATCATCTTAGCAGAGATTTCCTCTGTAGCCTGTACAGAAAAAGAAGTTTATATTCATATACAACGGAGCAAAGGGCAACAAAAACGATCAAACGATCAAATAGCAAAGCAGAATATGCTTCAGCAAAAATTCCCCGGGATTGATTCTAAGGTGAAGTATGTTAAGTCCTTTCAATGAGGAGTTTGCCTGCTCTCACTTTTTTATTACATGTGGGTAAAAAAATATCTGGGTGCTCCAGTTTCCTCCCACATTTCAAAAAACAATAATAATAATAATAATAACAACCTGGATGGACAACATCCATTGTGGACTGGATTACCAGGGGCTTGACTGCTTCAAGCAATATGAGAAAAGGCGTTGGAGAAAGCCTTCTGATATTTAATTTGTGATTAATCACAAGTAACTACCTGAAATCAATTGAATAAATTGAAATTGCATATTTTTTAAGCAAAAACCGGAAGTAGCTAGCAGTCACCAAGTCAATATGGCTGCCCAACAACACCGTCCAACCCTAACTGAATTTGAGATCAAAATAATTAATCAAATTTATTTCTAAGTTATTTGAGTTTTGCATGTACTCTGTGTCTCGCTCAATTACATCTCTCTTTTTTCAACTGTATCTGAGATTAAAACTGGGCAGGAAGAAACATATTAGGAAAATAATAATTTATTTTATGGCTCAGATACTATTATTCCTCCAAACACTGGGCACTGACAAGAAAAACTAAGCTGAAAGTCAAATTTTCAGAACATTAATAACTCATTTTAAGAATATTACAATATAGTATATTTAATGTTTTTATTTAAATGCCTTGTTTTAATTCTAAAACATGTCCCCAAATGGTCTTGAGAAACTAGTGATAGCTGCTTTTGCCAAAAAAACTAATTTTAAAAAATCATGAAAAAGTTTATTTATTTCAGTAATTCCATTTAAAATTAAGACTTGTGTATTATATGCATTCATTATACACAAACTGAAATATCTCAGAAACTTAAATTATTACTAGACAAAAAATGATTTTTAGAAATTCTTGCCAACTGGAAAATATAAACATGAAAGGTATCATCATATACAACACTTAATACTTAGTTGGGGCTACTTTGCACATATTAAATCAGCAACGCTGCGTGGAATGGAGTCGATCAGTCTGTGGCACTTGCGAACCAAGGTTATGCCGATAGTGGCCTTCAGCTGTACTGCATTGTTGGGTCTGGTGTGTCTTTCTTTTTACAAACCTATAGATTTTCTATAGTAATAAGGTAAGTTGAGTTTTCTGGCCGATTAAGAACAGGGACGCCATGGTCCTTAAACCAGGTACTTGTAGTTTTGGCACTGTGTGCAGGTACCAAGTCCTGCAGAAATGCAGAATTTACTTTCATCAGAGAAATTAACTTTGGACCACTCAGCAGCAATCCAGTCCCTTTTGTCTTTAGATGCGTCTGATGCTGTCAGCCATTGTGCAAGAATGGCTTTACACAAAAATTGCAACCGCTGAAACTGTCTGGGTATGTCTTGTACAAGTAAATGCCTGTGCACAGTGGGTCTTGAAGCACAAACTTTAGCAGTAGTCCAGTCTTTGTGAACCTCCCCCACATTTTTTTAATGGGTTTTGTTTTACAGTCCTCTCCAGGGCGCTGTTATCCCTATTGCTTGTACACTTTTTTCTTCTACAGCTTTTCCTTCCCTTTTGCCTCTGAATTAATGTTCATGGAAATAGAGCTCTGTGAACAGCCAGCCTCTTTTGCAATAATATTTAGTGACTTGCCAAGCTTGAGCAAGGTGTCAGTGGTTGCCTTTTGAACAACTGTCAAGTCAGCAGTCTTCCCTATGATTGTGGAACCTACAGAACTAGAGTGAGGGACCATTTAATGGCAGTTGCAGGTTTTTTGAGTTAATTAGCTGATTATTGTGTGGCACCAGGTGTCTTGAACCTTTTCACAATATTCTTATTTTCTGAGGTACTGAGTTTGGGTTTTTTATTATTAGTTGTCAATTATATATAATCAAGTTAAAAGAAATAAACGTTTGAAATATATCAGTTGTGTGTAATTTATGTATTTCTGAAGTTGTATTTTGTAAAATGATTCTTTACTTAATTAAAACAACCAGACTGTATTTCCACTGATATTACCAGGAATTTTTACCAGTTTACAAGATTTCTGAACAATTTCGTAAACATTGAGATATCTGTTTTTGCAATTGCATAACATCTGAGCCTTTCTTTCATGTTCCATGCCCTATGGATTATAAATTTTTTGCTGGATTAATAATAGGCCCTAGTGTGAATGTAGGTGACTGTGTGCCCTACGGAGTCGCACCGGCTGGTTCAAGACCCCATGTTGGTTAAGCGGATAACATTCATTCATGAATGAATTAATGAATTTTACCTGGACGAAAGAAAGTGTGTATGAGGCATGAGCCAGTAGAGGGAGTCTGCAAACCACACAAAGGGAGAGAGAGGCAGAGACTAAAAGACTGAGATAGAAACCAACAGAAATATAGTTTTCTGGAAAATGAGAAAACTGCCATTAGTGCAAGCTATTGATGCACTTTTAACAATTAGGATTTAGAAAGGTTCAATGATTTTTACTGCAAAATTCAGCATTTTTAAATAATAATGATAATAATAATATTGCTTGACTGCTTTCACTAGTGATCCTTTTGGTGTGCATAAAGGTTTTTTTGTAGCTTTTATCCTCCAGTCTTGGTGTAGACATCTTCATGGAAAATATAAAACAAAAATGATGCAAGGCTGGATTGGGTTTTTATGTATGTGTTTGTATATTTATAAAAATGTATTGTATCTATGTCCCCATACACTTTCCTACAGTTCTACAAACTTCAAAGAGTGCGCTAAAGAAAATAAAGTCCGTCCTTGTGAACTCCACCCCGCCGGAAAATTCCACCACTTCTCATCTTCAAAATATATGATGGATGGGTGCACGAAAACGTATTGTACAAAGGAACGGGCTTACATTAATACTACAGAGAAACAGTAGAAACGTAAACTAGGAATAAACAACACATTTCTGACAGGAGCATACAAATCCATTTTTATCATCATTGGAATGAATTTGGGACGAGTTTAAAAGCCACGCCCAATATTTATGGGGAGATGAGGCTAAAAACATTTATTTTAAGATTAACAAGAAGAAGAAGAAGAAGAAGAAGAAGAGGAAAAATAAGAAGGAGGAGAAGGAGGAGAAGGAGGAGAAGGATGAAAAGAAGTAGTATAAAAAGAAAGACTTAATAATAATAATAATAATAATAATAATAAGATTAAAAAGTAGAATATGAAAAAGAGCAAGAAGAAAAAGAAGTAAATCAGATGAAGATGACGACAGTCCAAAAACATGCTGTAGGCTCATTTGTACGAGATTAGGAAGATGTGTCAGCTTATCACTATCCCACAGTTCTCATATAATATGTCATGAGAAGAAAAACAACAAAAAGGAGGAGGAAAAAAATAAAAAGGAGGAGTATAATAATAATAATAATAATAATAATAATAATAATAATAATAATAATTAGTAGAGGAAGACCAAAGACTGTATAGGAATGTGGTCAGTGTAGACATGCAGGTAGAGTGTGTGAGAGTACGAGATGTAAATGACAGATTGAGGTGGAAAAGACTGAGAGGGGCCGAAAGAAGAAGAATAAGTGGAAATGCAGTTGAATCAGAATAAGTAAAGAATAAAAAGAAGAAATAAAGCAGACAGAAATGATGACAGTCCAAAAACATGTTGTAGACTAATTGGTGTCGCTAAATTGCCCTTAATGCTGACATAAGATTGGGAAGCTCAGTTAGCTTATCTCTATTCCATAGAGCACATCTAAAAATATTATGAGAATAATGACATGAAGAAGTAGGAAGAGAAGTAAATTAAATATGTAAAATAAATAGTATAATAATAAAAATAATAATGTTGATGAATATTAAGAATAATAAGGAGAAGAAGAAGAAGGAGAAGAAGAGTAAGAAGAGAAAGAAGAGTAAGAAGAAAAAGAAATGCAGTTAAACCAGAATAAGTGGAGAATAAAAGAAGGAGAAGGGGAAGAAAAGCAGACAGAGATGATGACAGTCCAAAAACATGATTAGGGTAATTGGTGAAACTAAAATTTCGCTTAAAACTGAATCCTGAATCCCATTGAACATCTGGGGGTGATCTGAAGAGTGCTGTGCACAGGAGATGCTCTCGCAATCTTTCAGATTTGGAGCAGTTTTGCAAAGAAGAGTGGGTAAATATTGCCGCATCAAGATGTGCCACGCTGATAGGCTTCTACCCAAAAAGACTGATTGCTGTAATAAAAGCCAAAGGTGCTGCAACAAAGTATTGGTTTAAGGGTGCGCATATTTATGCAACCAGGTTATTGTACGTTTTTTATTTTATATTTTTCTGCTTTAAAGGTTTCACTTTGTTTTTCAGTTGCATTGTACAGGTTATAGGTCACAGGTTAAAGGTCACATTAAAGGTGGACAAAGTTTTAAAATATTTTTACATCACAAAAACCTGGCATTTGAACAGGAGTGTGTAGACTTTTTATATCCACTGTACATACTTACTTACTTACTTATTTACATACATATGTACTTACCTACTTGCTTACTTACTTATCTATCATATCATGCTGAGCTAGGCTACGTATTGTCTTATAAATAAATAAGGGATAATGGGTATTGCCCCACCTAACAATCATGTGACTCATCAGGTAATGTCACCCACAAAAGAATTTATGAGCTCTAAATTGCTTATAGTGTTTCAGACAATAGGGGGAAATGAGTGGGAGTTAATTTATCACATGCTGCATTGAATTAGAACTGTTTTTCACTAATAGGAAGGAATGGAAAAATATACATCAAAAGGCTTGATACAATTACTAGGGCTGAGCAAGGCATTCTATTACGATGTCTCATCAGTGGTGTAATACGTATGAACTAGGGCAAACTATAACATACACATGCAAGCATAAACTCACACACACACATTTTTTCAGAGTTTCAGGTTGTGTTTAAGCGTTTCAGTTTTCATAATGTTTTAGGTTCAGATGAGAACTTGTTTTCTCTTGAGTCTGGTTACTCATAACCTTTGCATGATGCCTGGTACTGTATGATGTACCATAAACAACCACCCATTTTTAAGTGTGTCAGGTTCATAATGCCCTACTGTATTCATGGCATGATATAATAAGCCTATAATGCTTGGTACCATATGATGTACCAGAAACAGTTGTATACTTAATCAGTCTATCGGTGATATTATCAAACCAATAGACTGTGTGTTAATATATGGGCTACAATTGTTTACTATAAAGCACATATTTACAATAGGAATTATTTATTATTACACTGTTCTGTGTCACCCAAATGAAGTTGGGTTTCCTCTTGAGAATGGTTACTCTCCGGTTTTCTTGCTCTTACCATATGAGGGTACATCTATGTCCTAAATTATTTTTCTTATTCTTCTTACTTTAAATTATGACAATGTACAGCAAATTTGTTTTATTTCATTAATTTATTATTTAATTTTATTTTTTATTACTTTTAATTAGACAAACCCGCCATTAGAGAGCACAAGCCAGTGTATTTCTAGTGCCTGTCCCAAGCCCGAATAAATGGTGAGGGTTGCGTCAGGAAGGGCATTCGGCGTTTTGCCAAAAATTAAAATGCGTGTTACTGATTGCTACCCAATCTGTCGTGGCCCGGGTTAACAACGACCGCCACCAGTGCTGGCGGCAAGCAGGGTACTGGCGGAAATTGGGCTACTGTTT